>CAUYUJ010003180.1:22500-38090 GCA_963575745.1 Prorocentrum cordatum
TATCTTTCTTTCACCTCTCCCTCCTCCCCTCCCTTCATCCCTTCGCCCTACTCGTTCGTCGGGCATTTCGCATTTCAATGCCTAGTTGATGGACGAACTTGGCCTCACGGAGTGCATCTTTCTTTCTCTTTTAATCCGTCGCCATCGTCGGACGTTGACAACTGGCGACGACGCCTACGACGGCGGCGACGACGGCGACGATGGTTACGACGACGACGACGCTGATGAGGACGACGCTGATGATTACGACGCTGATGACGACGACGATTACGGTTACGACGACGACGACGCCGACGGCGGCGGCGGCGTGGCGTCGGCGCCGTCGACGACGGTTGCGGCGGCGACGACCACGCCGACGGTGGCGACGACGACGAACGCCGAGAGAGGCATTCCTCCGGTAACCTCGGCCTCTTCGTCGTGCGCGGCGAAGCGGCGACGCATCCCGCGGCCGTCATTGCCGCCGCCGTCGTCCCCGTCACCGCAGAGTTCGTTTCGATTCGATCGGTCCAGTTCGATGTCGAAGTCCTCCTGCTCGATCCGATCCGATTTCGAATTCCGGCGAACAAGTGCGGTCCGATGTTCGCGTGGCGTTTTTGTGCATTTTGGCGCCGCCGCCGATCCGATTCGATCTCGAATCCTCTCTGGTGCAGGCCCGTCCGACGTGCATTTCGATTCGACGTCGAAATCGCGGCCGTTGCCGTCGCCTTCCTGCCGACGCCTCCGTCGCTGGCTTCAGCGCGGTCGTCGTCTGGCGCACTCCGTCGGAGGTCTCGGCTCGTAGGGCTTTGCGACCCGACGATAGGTGTTCCATTATGGACCCCTCGTTGAACGCAGTCATCCAGCTTTCAACGCCCAAGGCCGCTGGAAAGCGCCAAAGACGGCCGAAAACCGTGAGCAGATCGTCAGAAGATCGCCGAAGACTCCGAGCACCGCCGAACAGCGCCCAACACCGCCCGAAGACCGCCGAAGACGGCCCAAGAATCCTGGGTAACAAGAGGTCCATGGTCGACCACGTAAGATAGTCTGCTACATATATCTATAGATCTGTGCATGTGTATGTATGTCTGTACGTTTGTACGTATGTATATATGCATGTAAATATCCACGAATAATCTCCAAAGGATGGTGTTTGTGCCTCAGGGGAGGGTGGCGATGCAGCAATCACCATTGAAAATCAGCGACTTTCTACACCGCGGCCCGTCCCTGAGGCTGTGTGCGGAGTTCGTCGGAGGGAGTCCGTGTATACATCCAATCAGTGTATGGTTGGACATGGGATCGATAAAGAGATCGATAAGGCGATAAGGAGATCGACCGGGAACCCGGGAACCAGGAACCCACCGAGATCAGCCCGGAACCAATAACCGGGAACTTGGGAGCCCGGAGCCAGGAACCCGGGAACCCAGCTGGCTACCGAATTCGGCGGGAAACGTTCGCCAGATCTTTCAGCTTCCGCCAGGACCTCTTCAGTGCAAGCACTGACTGATTGGGGAATTTCCGCCAGGACCCCTTCAGCGCAAGCACTTATAATCGGAGGGGGAAGATGCGACACCAACACCACCAAGGGGCCCACCTCCAGCGAGGAGGTCCACGATGACTCCCCGAGCTGGAGGCTGGGGATGTTTCGAGCGAGAGGGGGGGACCACACCACCAGGGAGACCCCCCCTTGCTCCTCGCATCTCCTCGCCCTGTTGGTGGTGGTGTCGTCTTTCCTTGGTCCTATGGTAGGGGGAAAGGCAGTGTATATACTTCCGTGGCGGAAGACAGGTTCTCGGACACGCTCGCCCGCTCGGGACGGCTCTCCAGCGCTCCAGGGCGCGCTGCCCGTGGCGCCGCGCCTCGCCCTCGGGAGCGTTCCAGGGGGGGGGGGCTGCCCGGGTGGTCCCGCAGACGGTCGGCAGCGAGCTGAGTTTGGACCCGCAGGCCACGGGCAGGGTTCAGTGGCGATAGGTTTTAAGTCGGGCCTGTCCCTCTACAGGAGGAGCATCCAACAGTCTGGGGACGATGTTTCGACTATGTTTTAATATTCTTAGATTTTTGTTGGGGGTATGTTTGATTTGACCTGCAAGCTTCAGGCTTCGCGGACCTGCAGCGACGTTTGCCCCCACGCGGCCGCGGCGGCGGCTTTCAGCCCGTCCTTGGCTCAGGGCCGGGGCCGCGCGCAGGTCTACGCCGGTTGCCTTCAGGTCGGCTCCCTGCGGATCCGCGCCTACTTCCTCGGCTGCGTCTGCCAGAGTGCGCGGGCCGCGCAGGGCGCCCAGCAGTGCGATTCGGAGATGGTGCCAGGGATCAGCCAGCGGCTCAGCTTCGTCAGATTGCGGCCCATGTTCGCCGAATCCAGCCCTTACGACTGCAGTCGGCAGATGACGCGGGCAATCGTAGAGTGGGATCAGCCCCAGGACACCTCATGCGCGTCCAGGCGAATCCTTCAGCCGCGCGCGAAGTACGCCCGGAACTTCTTTCGTCGCGCGAGGACGTCAGCTGCGTCAGCCCAGCTCTCTGCCATCACCGACGTCGCCATCCAGGAGTCAGGTGCGGACGCGCCGACGATCCACGCCCTCAGGCAGCAGCTGGCGACGCGGTGCAGTGGCGCCAGGAGCTCCACGGCCTCAGCGGTGGGTGCGATCGGACCGCGCAGGTCTAAGCCGTGGCCGCGCAGTCTCCAGTCGAGCAGCAGATCGATTTCTCCGACCTCGAGGTGCGAAGCGAGCTTGACCTCAAGGCCGCGAGGGTCGCCAGGGCCACTCAGGCCCCGCAGGGCTGTCTGCGCGGGGCCTCAGGGGGAGCAGGGATGAGTCAGAGTGCGAGGGAGGGGGGGGGGGGGGGCGAACAGCTAGGGGCAGGATCAGGTTTTATTCACCCAGGCCCTGTTTTTGTTTGTTTGTTTTGTTTTTTTTTCTTTTCTCACACAGGGATCATTGATCTTCCTAAGTGGGGGAAAGTGCTCAGTTCCAGCGCCCGGCCACTTTAAGTTTTTTCCGACGGCCAGTTCTCAGCGCAGGCTTTCTCAGCGCAGGTCTGCAGCACCGTTCAGAGCCGCGCCTCAGGGGGAGCTAGAGGGCAAAGTCTACCTTTAGCTTCTCAGGTCAACACTCATAGCAGCAGGCTCAGCGCACCCAACTCAGCCTCGAGCGATCTCGCCGCCTCAGTGCGAGCTAGGAGCATGGAGGAGGGCTCGTCTGTCGCGTGAGGTCATCACTCAGCTTTCAGCTCCCGGTGAAAAATCGATTCAGTCCTGGTCAGAGTCAACCACACTCAGACTCACTCTGCCCAGACTTGTCCCTCTCAGACACATTCGCACTCAGGCGCGTTTGTTCCACCTGCTTTCGTCCCAACGCTTCTCAGCGCCTCGCTTGTTCGTCCCACGTGTCCTTCCCCCGTTGTTTTGCTGCGGTGCTAAGGTTATCGCCCTAATCGACCAATCAGGGTTGCCTGTCAGCCGATTTCAAAGGCGGCCGACCCAACACTGTCGGGGTCGGGGGGGACGGCCGACGGTCTTGGCCCCATGAATCGGTTGGGCCCGATTGCGCGTTGCAGCCTGGAGTCCGCCTGCGGCTCTACAGCGCGGGTCTCCAACCATTGAACACGGTGCCATGGTTCGGTGTTGGGCGTGGAATGGTTGCAGTGTGGATAACCTTGCCAACCCAACAGGTCAGGACGGATATTCATTGCGGGAGACGAGGAATAGAACTTAAGTTCGACGACGGAATTCACCAACGAAAACAGGCCGACGATTCGCTGCAGCTCTCTGGCCTGAAGTGGCGCCTCAGCTTCCCACGCGCGAGGCCGAGGCCTCGTCGAGTGCCAGCCTGGCGCCCCCAACGCCCGGGGGAAATATATATTGCGGAAGTGGCTGGCTCCCGCCGTTGACGCGCGTTCGTTTGAATTACATCACTTTGACGTTCAGAGCACTGTGCAGGAAACGCATTGCGTTAACACCTTTTGAGGCCTTCGCAACGCTTCGTTTTTAATTGAGCAGTCGGATTCCCCGTGTTGTCAGCCTGTGCCGGTGGTGCGTGACCTTTGTAAGGGTCGTCCCGCGAGAGACGGCGTCAAGAATCAGACAAAGCAGGTCAATAGAGGCCGTCATCCTGTCGATTCTGCCTCTACCAAATATCTGACCCTGAGCCTCGCTGGGCCACTCGCTGGTCTTTCAGCACCTGCCTGCGCTGAGCCTGGACAGGCTGCCAGCGAGGCGGGGCGTCCAGGTCCAGGTTTTGCTTAGAGCTTGGAGTATGCCACCCAGGCGGTGGTCATCGCGGCATTTGGTCTGCAACGCGAAAGCGTCGCGCGCGTCGAGGTTCTCGGCGACGCGTCCAGGCGTGTTGGGCCGGATGAGGAATCAGACTCGGCTTCGCAGGACGACGCGTTTTTTCGAAAGCATCTGAATGGGTTTAATACGATCCACAACAACGTGCTCCCTTCTTCCCATCCCTGGCTATCCTCATCCTCCGCCTCGTCCCATTCCTCGCTCGATCCTTTCCTTGGGTGCGTCTATGCAACGGCTTCGCTTGGCGTGGTGATTATTATGAAAATGGTCCTCCTGCTTTCTTGGGGCGTGATCCGTTCTTCACTAAGCACGGTAGAAACCTGAACCCAATTTGCGCAATGTGTTCCGTGGCCTCACTTAGACCTTCGGCGTTTTTTTTCTGGTTATTCTTGCACAGGTGGGTGTTCTCGTCCGTGCTAGTTGCACCAAAAATATTTCCATGTAGTGGTCGTGGCCTTTTGGGATCATGTCGCCTCCCAAAGAATTAGGGGACCCTTATTTCCCAATCAGCGCTTGCACTGAAGGTCCTAGCGGAAATTGAAGGGTTTGGCGAAAGGGTCCCGCCGATTTTGGTGGCCGGCTGGGTACCCGGGTTAGGTTCTGGGTTCCGGGGTTCTTGATCGTTGGTTACGGTCCGATTTCGGTGGGTTCCAAATACCCAGGTTCCCGGGGTCCCGGTCGATCTCCTTATCGTTCTCTGTACTGACCCCATTGAAAACCATCCATTGATTGGGTTTTCCTTTGGAGGAACGGCTAATGCATCCTTTGTTCGCTTGGCGGGGTCCGAGGCGGGGAACACCCTTGCATCTTCGCCTGTTCGGTCCTCTTCGGCCCCTCCCCGACCGCTCGCGATGGCCAAGCCCCGCGCGAGAGGCTTCGGCACGGGCACCCGAGGCCTTACTATGAGTTTCGACTGTGTTCTGGGTGAGGGGGAGGAGGAGGAAGAGGAGGAGGAAGAGGAGGAGGAGGGGGCGAAGGAGGAGGAGGAGGAGGAGGACGAGGACTGTCGCGCCCCTCCTCGCCCCTCGCGGCCCTCCTCGGAAGCCCCCCGACCCGCGCTTTCCGTAGAGGGCCGCGCGGATTTCTCGGCTCGGCGGTGGGGCCCTCTGGCGGCGTCTGCGTCGCCACCCCTGGCGCGCTCTGCGCGCCAGGGAGGGGGTCCAGCCTCGAACCTCGATTCTCAAACCTCGAGCCTCCTCCTCCTCCTCCTCCTCCTCCTCCTCTTCCTCCTCCTTCTCCTCCACAAATGCACCATCTGAATACTACTCCCCTCTCTCCCCTGATGACGTCCGAAACATGTTCGGGCCCCTTCCGCGTATTGTTTTTTACACAGCATTCCCAGACACTGGGTTTTCGCTTTGGTTGTTTCGCTGGCCTCATTTCCGCGCTTCCGCTCATTCCGAATCGTGCTCCCGCTGCAGCGTTCCATTATTTCCAGTGCCATGCCAAGGCATGGTGTCTGTCCTTCCAAAGAGAACTCAAACTCTAGAAAATGGCCCCCCGAAGAAACCATCGGAAGTGATTACACATTCGGCGTCGATTCGTTGATTGTTTGGGCCGCAGAAGCCCCCGTACTTTGGGGCGTCGCCACGCCATGCTATGTCATGCTTCGCACTGATCTTCAGCAACATGCTATGCCATGCAATGAATGCTACGCCACGCTGCGACATCCGACTGTGCGAATGGAGACGTGATCTGCGCCATGGCAGGGGATGGGAGGGATGGGGCAGGACGTCCGATCTGACGCGAGCGCCCCTAGCTTGCCCTCCCCCCCTCCTCCAGCCCTCCCCGTCTCCCCCATCCCTAGAAGCACTATCCATGCTGGGATCTCCGGGAGAACGTTTCTCCCCCCCCCCCCTGGACCCCGAATTTTTAGGATCAGCAGGGGGGGATCTTATCGCCAGCACTTGACTACCCGTTCTTCGTTCGCCCGTCGCGGCCCGAGGGCAGGGCATCGCCCTGCCCAGCCCGCCACGCCGGCGGCGCGCCCGCCGCCCGCCCCCGCCCCGATGGAGGGCGCGGCCGGCGAGGCGCCCCCCCGCGGGGGCGGCGGCGCGCCCCCGTGGGCGGCGGCCCTGGCGGCCGGGGAGCGGGCGCGGGCGCTGGAGCGGGGCTCGCGTTCAAGCAGTGGCGGAGCGTAAGACCCGGGTTTGCCAGGACTCGGGTTCGCCATCGTCTTTTGACGACCGCGCCTCGGATTTTGACGAGGAGGAGTTTCGTGGGGTGTCTGCAGCGGGAGGCCTCGTCAAAATGCAGGCTCGGCCTTTGTCATTTTTTTGACGACCTCGTCGGGGATTTCCGAGTCCCCTGTACCCGGGTCTTATGTCTCCCCGGCAGTGGCGGAGCGTCTTGGCTCGCCCATAGCACCGAGCGCGTGCCGCTGCTCGCACAGAGTGCCTACGGCAGGTTCGCGTCGTGTCGACCAGCGGCGACCCCCGCCCGCGGCGTTCAAGGTTGAACGCAGCCGGCGACCCAGAATCGATCGATGTTGAACGATCGGACGTTGCGGCAGCGGCCGATCGTTCAAGGTTGAACGATCCCTGCGGTGTCAAAAACCAACGCTGGGGTCGGCACGACACGAACCTGCCGTACTCGCAATCGCCCGAAGAACACATGTCCGCTTTGATGTAGTGCATCGTAGATCCTCCAGAGGGGACCCAGGCCATTTGCGAGTAGTCGCTTTGCGTGTAGTGGAACGCGCTCGTCGACTATAGGCTCACCAAAGAATGTTCCAAGAACCGTTCGTGGTCTGCACGAGCTGTTCTTCGAACATTGCTGGCTAAGGCTGTGTTGTCTGAATACATCGTGTTCATGTTCTGAGAGCATTGTTTTGGCTCTTCAAGCATTTTTGGGTTTCTAAGACAGTTTCGTGGTAGGCCTATCGGAATGCCGCGACGGTCGGTCCCCGCTCAACATTTCGAGTCCTCCAACCTCCAATTCGATTCGATTCGATTTCGGTGGGTTCCGATCTCTCTTGTCGGAGGCATGCAAGCCTGCCGACCTCTGCCGATGCGACTTTTCCCGACTCGTCTGCCGATTTTCGCCGATCCCATTCATTTCGATTGCCGATCCGATTTGTCGTTTCAATTCTGGGCTCTCTTGCTGGAGTTTCAGTGATTATAAAGGGCTGGTTTACCTAATAGGGGGTCCAGCTGAAAGGGGGTGGTCCAATCAAGTTGGGGCAATCGTGTTGCAAGCGTATTGCGCCAGAGAACATGGTGCCGCACTGTGCTGCTCTGCGCTGCAACTGCTGCGTCACACGCAGAGAGCCAGCAAGACATCTGAGCCTCAGAATGCATTGCACGCCCCAAGTCTACTGCAACCCAACAAACCTGTTGCACCACATCTACTCCAGATTTCGTAATAAAGGGAGGGGGGTCTCATTTGGGGGGGGGTCTCTTCCAGGCGATCTTGGAGGGCCTGGAGGGGTCTGGGGACGATGTTTTGGAGGGTTCTCCCACGGGGGAGGTCTGAAATGGCTTGTCTTGGAGGGTCCAGACCCCCTCCCTTTTATTACGAGATCTGGAGTACTGCACCCCGTCCTGCAGCTGGAACCCCGCCCGGTGCCAGCGGTGCCGCTGGTGGGAGGCGACGACAGGGCCGAGCAGCCCAGGGCTGGGCACTGCTGGCCTCGCCGAAGACACGGACCGTCGACGTCAACGGGTACATGTACCCATCGGTCGTTGAAAGTAGGTATTCATGTACTCCAGATTTCGTAATAAATGGGAGGGGTCTGGACCCTCCAAGACAAGCCATTTCAGACCCCCCCCCGTGGGAGAACCCTCCAAAACATCGTCCCCAGATCCCCCCAGGCCTTCCAAGATCGCCTGGAAGAGACCCCCCCCGAAATGAGACCCCCCTCCCTTTATTACGAAATCTGGAGTACCCATCGGTCGTTGAAAGTAGGTATTCATGTACAGTTTTCTACCGGCTTGCGCCACATCCGCCGACCCCTTGTCTGAGTTCGAGGTTTTCATGGTGCTCTTCGGTGTTTGGAGGCTTCTCGGGGCGGACGGCTAGAATGTTCGATTCGGGCTTCCCTTCTTGGGTCCATGTTGGGGCCGGCTTGGAGGCTTCTTTGGCCGGTCATGGGGCCTCTTGGGCCGTCTTGGCGGTTTCTTTGGCCGTCGGGGGGTCTTTTGGGCCGTCTTGGAGCTTTCTTGGGTGCAATTTTTCCCGTCGGTCGTTGAAAGTAGGTATTTTTGGATTCCCAAGTAACAATCTACTTTCAGCGCCTTCCTATACTTCAATTATCGAGTGGCCTCACCTTCTCCGAACTCCTCAGGGGGCGGGCGAACACCCAATCTGCTGCTAACGTCTTCCTGCTTCGTGTTTCTACCTACTTCTCATGGCGCCAACATCGCAGAGCGGTTTTCGTTCGGATAACGATAGGATGGGCCCGGAGTTTCCTGGAGAATTTCGTTCCGGATTTCGAGGTGAATTTTGCGCGGATTTTTTTGGCCAGTAAAGAAGACTCGAAAATATCTACACGAAATTCATGTCGTTTTTCACTCGCAGTTTCGGGGTTTTCCATCGGCGGAGATTCACGCAAAAATCCGCCGCAGCACGTCTGAAAGGTCGGTGCAGTGATACTTCTCCCGACCGATGGGTACGGCCCCCCCCGGGCTATGCGCCCCCATCCTCGTCCCGGAGTTGAGGCCTGGGGGTACGACGCCGTCCTCGGCGGGCCTCCTCGGGGCGCGGCGGAGAGCTCTGCCGATGTCACCGCCCGCCCCCCAGGGTGTCCCCCAGAGTGCCGGTTGTCAACCATAGCTCAGTATCGTTTAACCGACCCCCATCCCCATCCTCATCCCCTTCGAGACCCCCATCAAATTACCACCGCAGTTGGGGATACCCCCTCGAAACCCGAAGGAGACGGCCTACATCCCCTTCTAGGGGGCTAAACCAGCCAGTGGGGCCCAGGCCACGCCGCTGGGGATGGGGGTCGGATAAACGATGCTCAATACCCTTTGCAAACTACACCTTTCGGAGAAGGTTAATCCAGGCCTCCTAGATGGGGTTGGAGTAGATGGGGTCGGAGGATCGCGCCGCATCGTCGATGCATCGTCGATACGGCTCGATGTGCAGCCCGAGCTGCTTCACGTCGACGTCGCCGATGCGTCGCCGACGTCGACGATGCATCGCCGGAGCATCGCCGATGCATCGCCGATGCATCGCCGATGTATCGGCGATGTTGCGCGATCCTCCGACCCAATCTGCTCCGACCCCATCGAGGAGGTCTCTAGTTACGGTACCCATGCCGCTACCCCTGCCCTCTTCTTCGCCTTGTGGGGGCGCCTGGGAGGCCCTCGTCGCCACCGCTGGAGTCGCTTCGAAGTCCTGGTCAGGACGAGCCCTGGTCAGGACGAACCCTGGGGGAGGGCCGTGGGGTAGCGGTATGGGATACGGGTGCTTCTCTGTTTCCCCAGGAGTTGGCCGAGTCGGAGGCGCGCGGCGGCGACTCTGACGATGACGGCGGCGGCGCTGCTCGTCGACAACGGCGTCGACGACAGCGACGAAGGCGTTGAAGATGACGGCGTTGAACACGAACGACGACGACGATGGTGACGACAACGACGATGACGACGACAGCGGCGACGACGACGGCGACGACATCGTTGAGGACGACCGACGACGATGACGGTCGTGACGACGACGATGCTGACGACGACGCTGACGACAACGACCACTACGACGGTAACGACGACGACGACGACGACGGTTGCGACGACGACGATGACGACGACGACGACGACGGCGGCGGCGGCGGCGACGACGACGACGACGATAGCGAGCCTATGCTTCGCGCGTGAGCGCCACCCCTTCAGAGTCTTCCCCTGTAGGGAGAATGTTCTGCAACTTGCGGTTCCTCTGGTGGCCGCCCTCCGCCACTGGAGCCACGCCGTCTGGCAGGACGCGTGGGCGGCAGAGTGCGCGATGGGCACCTCTTCGGATGAGTCGCTGACAATTGCGAGAAAGCGATTACTCCAGACTTCGTAATAAAAGGGAGGGGGTCTGGACCCTCCAAGACAAGCCACTTCAGACACCCCCCCGTGGGAGAACCCTCCAAAACACCGTCCCCGGACCCCCCCAGGCCCTCCAAGATCGCCTGGAAGAGACCCCCCCCGAAATGAGACCCCCCTCCCTTTATTACGAAATCTGGAGTAACAACTGCGAGAGGGCGATTATTCCACGAAGTGGAATTCGTCATTCTGCGCGTTCTGTGCTGGCGCAGCTGAAACGGAAGACTGCAGTCAAATTCCCTTATACCTCCAGGTGCGAGAAGAGTTGACCCTGGGCAGGGGTCGAGGAGCCCCGCCGTGCGAGGCAGTTCCTCTTTGATGTCCGGCAAGGTCACTTGCACGGACGAGGGTGCGTGGCGAGGCTCGGCTGTAATCCTGGCCTTCACGCATGCCGCCGTGACTCACGTGCACGCCTTCTCGGTCCGTTGCTGGGGGACTGCATGCCGCGCCATGCAAGACAACGTGCCAGGATCTACGTACACGCGCGCTCGATTGCAAAAACATCATGGCGCTGGATCTCTGGGATGCTTCTCGCCTACGGGTCGCGCGCGGGTGTCGCCTCCTCCACGTGATGCGCAGCATCGGCTACCTGCGCAAGCCACCGCGCAGGACCCAGAGTTCCCATGCTGTTGCGTCGCCGAGGACGAGCAACACATTGAACCCACCCATTTACGTTCAGAGCCCCCTGCGGTCTTCTTGGATCCGCCTTCTGAGCAGGCGGCCTGCCACTTGGCATCGCTCGGACGTTGTGCATTTTTCTTTCGGCGAGGACCATCGAGGAGCATCCTTGATCATGTGGCGAAAAAGCCACGCACGAAACCGAAAAACACACAGGGAATGGACGCCCGAGCGATGGCCCGGCCACCTCTCGCATCCTCTCTCAGCGCGCCGCCGATTGGGGGCGAGGAGTCGCCCGCGAGGGGCAGGGCGGAGAGATCGGTGGCGCGCAGCCTTCTGCGGCGGCAGCGAGGGGGAGCGTCTCCGCCGTCGTGGCCACCGCTGTCGCCGCGCCGCCGCCCCCGCCAGCGTTGTCGTGGCCGTCCTTCGTCCTGGGCGATCCTCATCAGGGCCGTCCGGGGCCCAGGTTCTGTTCCGACGAAGGCATCTATACACCACCACCGTGCCAGACCAGGGCCATCCTGGGCCGTAGGATGGTGTATAGACCCTCCTGGCTCGACCTGGAGGGCGTATACACCATCCTAGGGCCCAGGATGGTCCTGGCCTGGCACGGAGGTGGTGTATAGATGCCTTCTGCGTATCTGTGTGTATGCCGCCCTGTTCGTGCCAGGAGGGCGCATGCACCGATCTTGGGCCCAGGATGGGCTCATCCGGGATCGGTGTGGGCGTGTACCCAGACCACCGACGTCCGGATGCTGCAGCACATGTCAGCCACGCGCAGAGGGGGGTGGGGGGAGGGGGGAGGGCTTCTGAGAGCCACCCCTGCTTCTTAGGAGGCTCGGGCCTTACCTAGGATGTAAGGCCGGCGCCTAAGAAGCAGCCTCCTTCTAAGAAGTTGTCCCCCCTCGCTCCACCCCCCTGTGCGCGCCGCCAGGTATGGGGCCCCCAGGGGTCTGGACCCCTTCCCCAGGACCAGCGCGTCACTCTGGGTCGTTCTCGTTTAGGGTCCTGGAGCCGGCGAGGGCCCCCAGAGGCCGAAGTTGGCGGTACATTCCCCGTCGTACTAACATGTGTGGTTAAATGTTTTTTCCCTTTCGTTTTTTTTGTGTTTCTTGTTCCTCTCTCCCTCTCTCTCTCTCGGAGTATATTGAATGTGCATATGTAAAAGCATAAAAATATGTCGTACAGGTCCCACAAGTTTTTCCCGACAGCGCATAGCACGATGAACGTCTTTTGTGAAATCCAGGCCTTTGAGTAGCACGCATGACACGCGCCAGCGCATAGAGAAATAATCAGCGCAATGGGAAGGGGTCGGAGGCAGGTGAGAAGTATAATGTCAGATATAGCGCGAGCGCATCCAGCTTGCTCTCTCCCTCCTTTTCTCTCTCTCTCTCTCTCTCCCTCCCTCCCCCTCTCTCTCCCAGTCTCTTCCAGCCTCTCCCTGTGCCTCTCCCTTTTTCCCTCTCTTTCTCTCTCTCTCTCTATTTCTCTCTCCCCCTCTTCTCCCAGTCTCTCTCAGTCTCTCTCCCTCTCGCTCTCTCCCTTCTTTTCGTCGTCCCTTGTCGCCCCCGCCAGCGCTGGTCGCCGCCCGAGAGGCGCTGGGCGCAGAGGGCGACGCCGAGAGGGCGGCGGCGTTCCGGACGGTGTCGAAGCTGTACCTTGCCCAGGGCCAGGCCTTGTCGAGGGCAGCAGGGCCGGTTCGGCAGGAGCACGCTGACGGGCTTCCCACGGCGACGTGTCGTTCAGACAGCAGAGACGCTGACAGGAGGGACAACTTGGGTTCGGAAGGGGCTCGATGTGCCTGAGGTCCTTGCGTGGCTGTTCCCCTAGCCCTGTTCGCGCACCCGGGCTCTTCTGGTGCCAAGATGGGGCTCGGTTCCTGATGCAGCGTTTCTTTTTTTCGGCAGCCAGACTGTATTGCGTCTGCCCCCCAAAGAACATGAGACAGCTGTATTCCATCAGCATGCCTTTGGAGGTTTGCATGCCCTCTTAGTTTTTTTTGTAGCGTCCATTGGCTTCGATTGGCGTCTGGTTATCGATGAGCGATCTAGCGTAGATTCGCGCCGATGTTGCGTAGATTCAGCGTCGTTGAGCGTCGAGTAGCGTCGATCCGCAAGAGCCAGCAGTATTGCACGGATGGCCCCCATGAGTTGCCGCCAAACTCTTCGAGGGAGGGGGGACTGCGACTTCTTGCGAGAACGACTCCTCGAAGAAAGGGCCCCCATGATAGGGGGCCACATGCGAACCCTACCCCTACCCCCCACGATTTCTGAGGAGGAGGGTGGGGTTCACTTCGTTCGGGGAAGGCGAAGCGCGAGCCTAGCTGCCTCGGCCGCATGAGCATACACTCTCGGAACTCTGTGCCGGGCTCTTGGATCTGCGCTGGAGACCCCCTGGTGCGCCGATCCCAGAAGGAAAGATTCTGATCATGCAGTTGCTTCTTCTTCTGATCCCTACGCGGCCAATCGTCGCTGCGGCATCGGACGCCCCCGCTGGGGTTCACTCGGCTGTAGACGTTCCTCAATTCGTTCACATCCTGTAAGGGCTCCTATGAGGTAGGGGTAGGGGTAGACGTTCTTCACTCATCTGTTCTTAATTCCTTCCTTCTTCTTTCCTTGGCTGTAGACGTCCTTCATTCCTCCAACTCTTCTGTTGGGCTCCCATGAGGCTGCCTATAGAGGCGACACTACCACCAGCCAGGGGTCGTTCCGATCCGTTCGGTCCGTTCGATGCCGAGTCTGGTCGGCCCGATGCGGAGCGATCATGGTGTTCGGACTGTCTGATGTGCCCCGATGTTTGAGGGCAAATTGTTGTGCATGGTGGCGCGTCAGTTTTGATTTGTTGTTTAATATTGTGCCGATCCAGCCCGATCCGACGCACAAGCCGATTTGATCAGATGGCCCGACTGAGTTCTGACAGAACTTGGCCAGGAGGGCGAATTGGCCTTTGCATTTCCTATTTGGCGGTATGTGCTCAGCCCACATGATTGCACGAACGTGTAATCTTCTCCACCCTCGTCTCTTGTGTCAACAATGCGGAATGTTTCTTACATATTTGGTTTTAGGATCTGCCGCTAGAGTCGGTCTTGCCATCACTTACTTTGTTTCATGCTTGGTCCGCGTCCAGCGAGGAAAGCCGTGATGCTGCAGAACTTTTTTGCAGTCACGAACGAGACATGTGTATTTCGCAATGTTCGGCTTCTGGGGGTCTTCGGTGGGCCCCGGAGTTGTCAACAGACGCCTCAGAATGAAGAGTTGGCCTCGGGGAGGAGCCCTGTACGGAAAAGCGGCATCGGATCTCTGGTGCCCCTTCGAGCTGGAGGTTGGATCTGCCACGAGCCGACCGCCGCAGACCAGGGGGGGGGGCCCACCGCTAGGGGGGCCCACCGCTAGGAGGACATCCCTGGCCTTTCGCAATGATAGCGGTGTTGTCTCGAGCCCTTCTTTCTGCGCGGGCTACCAAGAAGACGCGGACACCGAACGAAGGGGCTTGGAAAATCAATGAGCATATGCCGATCTCTTGGTGACGGCTGCCAGAAACCGGCGAGGCTAGCCCTCGTTCGGCGTGCTCGTGGCCGCTTGCGAGCGAACACGCGTACTCTTGCTTGCTTATATCTGAGATGACGCAACCAGTGCTTACGTTTCAATATTTCAACATGCTAAGGCATCGATGCTTGCCAGCTTTCGGTATGCTGCTTTCTCGGTTGAACTGAATGCGACTGGTGTCTAAGGCGGGGGGCCACACAAGGAATCAGCGCGTCTTTGACGACGCGCTCAGGGGCGGCCCACAGGCGTGTTCTCAGGTTGATATTCTGGCAACCGTTGTAGGAGAATGTTTGCTTCCTTCTCGACCCCTTTGTCCTTGCTGATTCTCTTCTGATAGCCTCGATCCTCCTCGATCTCCCTGATGCTCCTCCTCGTCATGCTTGATCCCAAGGTCCTCGCCCCGTTTTTTCCTTTGTAGCCATGTTGGCTCAAGGCCAGGTGTTGCGCCCGCTTTCGGCGCGCGGGACCCACGATGGCGCCGGACGCTGCCGGCACCAGCATCTTGTCGCGACTGGAGACGGTGGGGGGCGAAGGCACCTTCGCGGCGCTGCTGGTGCTAAGGCATCTGCCGACGCGCTGATCCGATGGCTCAGGCGGAAACTTGCCTTGGCCCGCGCGGAGCACGCGGCGCTCCTGCAAGCGCCCAGTGTCTCTGCCCACCACACCACCCCAACCCAACTCGAAGGCCTCGATTGGCTCTCCGTCTCCACTGGGGGGGGGGCGGGGAACATGGCAAAACACACACACACACACGCGCGCGCGCGCACGCACGCACGCACGCACGCACGCACGCACGCACGCACGCACGCACGCACGCGCACGCACGCACGCACGCACGCACGCACGCACGCACGCACGCACGCACGCACGCACGCACGCACGCACGCACGCACGCACGCACGCACGCACGCACGCACGCACGCCCGCACGCACGCACGCACGCACGCACGCACGCACGCACGCACGCACGCACGCACGCACGCACGCACGCACGCACGCACGCACGCACGCACGCACGCACGCACGCACGCACGCACGCACGCACGCACGCACGCACGCACGCACGCACGAACGCACGCACGCACGCACGCACGCACGCACGCACGCACGCACGCACGCACGCACGCACGCACGCAC
>CAUYUJ010003180.1:38190-55690 GCA_963575745.1 Prorocentrum cordatum
CACACACACACACACACACACACACACACACACACACACACACACACGCACACGCACACGCACACGCACACACACGCACACGCACACGCACACGCACACGCACACGCACACGCACACGCACACGCACACGCACACCCACACGCACACGCACACGCACACGCACACGCACACGCACACGCACACGCACACGCACACGCACACACACACATGAAGCCCGTACCGCCCCCAACCCGACATTCGGTCGAAATTCGGGCCTTCGGGTTGCGTTGGGGTGGTCTGGTATGCAGTCACAGTGGCGAGGAGGTGGCCCAGCGGTTGGTCGCCGTGGCTCCCGCTCTCGCCTGGCTGCTGCGGGGGCAGCACCCCGTGCCAGCGGCCAAGGTGCGCAGGGACGTCCTCCACGCCGAGGCCTCTCTTGGGCTGGATGTGGCGCGCGCCGGTCCGCGCCAGCTGCGCGCGGCGAGGCGCGGCCCGCGCCTCGGGCCCCTGGCAGGCCGCCCAGGAGTTGCGCCGGGAGCGAGCTGCGGTTGATGGGCAAGTTTTTCCACCACCGCCACCACCATAAGCAGGAGGGGGAGGGGGTCCTCCTCCTCCTCCTCTTCCTCCTGCTGCTCCGCCTCCTCCTCCTCCTCCTCCTCCTCCTCCTCCTCTTCGTCCTTCTTCCACCCTCCAACTTATGGTGGTGGTGGTGGAAAACAAGGCCATCACTGTTCGCATAGCCAGTTCAGGCGGATTTCGAGACCTGTTTCGCCGAGCCTTCGCGCTTGCTGCCCGTTCTCGAAACGCTGGTCGTTGGCCCGACGGAGTGGAACGCGAAGGCCCCCTGTTTCTTGCGAGGCGCGGGCCGGCATTTCCTCGCCCTCTGGTCGTGCGACGTCGACACGTTGACGACCGAGTTGCAGCAGCCCGTCCAGTCTGAGTCGGAGCTTGTCGACGGCAGTTTCGTCGGGGACAGGTGGCTTGGTGTAGCTGTATCCGAGGCGGCCGTTGAGGCGTCGATCGCTGTGGAAGCCGTACTCGCGTCGCACCTGGTTGGCCCGTGGCGGGGCCCAGCAACGGCTTTGACGCCGTTGTCGTCGCCGCGAACGTGGTAGACGATTTCAAGAAGCCGGAGCTCGTTGAGGGCGTCTCTCCGGCACTGGCTACCCTTGATCTTCCTCTCGGTTGTTCTGCCGGGTCAGGTGAAGTTCTTGTTGGTTCGTGCTCAAGTCGTTCGTCCTCTGGGCCAGCGTGCCGCTCGGGTTGAAATCGGGAGTGGGGGCGTGGATTTCGGCTTCGGCCGCATTTTCGTCCTCCACCCTCGACGGTGGAGACGACGATCCGCGAGGCGGGTCTCGCGCGGCAGCAGCCTGAAGTGTCGCCGTGGCTGCCCGAGGTCAGCGGGTCGGATCCTGGATGCGCCCCTTGCGATGTCACCCTCGCTCGTCGGCGCCGCGGGCGAGGAGGGTGCGTACGATGGCGCTGTGGGGATCCCATTGTGCGCGGCGCTATCGTGAACGGTTGGCCACGCTGCCGTGCGATATGGTACGTTTCCTGTCTGGGCTGCCGGTTCGGCGAGCAGAGGGGGCAGCCGCGAAGACCCCGACAGTTGCCCGAGCTGAATTCGCGCGCCGTGTTCGTGAAGTCGTTCGTCCTCGCAGCGGTGGAAGTTCAGAACCCCGCGTTCGTGGCCGTGGTCGGCGTCGCGGCAGGTGCACGCGGGCCCGTGCTGGTCTTGCCACCCAGCACGGTGTAATGTGGTAGTCTCCGTCGATGTAAAACAAGATTCGCCCCGTTTTCTCCTCGACCCCCCCCTGGTTTCTCGCCCTGACGGTGGCTTTCCCCCGTCAGGTCCCGGAGGCGCTGAAGGCCGCGGAGGAGGGCGTCGCCCGGGCGAGGTCAGCGGGAGACCGAAGACGACGGAGGCGACGACGACGAGGAGATGGCGGCAGCGGCGGCGAGCACGGCGACGGCGGCGACAGCGACCGACCGAGACATTCGACTTGAGTTATGTTCACAACGTGGTCTGCAGAGGCTTGGTCCCCGCTCTGGAGACTGCCTTTTTTTCGGCGAAAAGCGCAGGGTGGAGGCGAGATGGAGCGGGCCGTCTCGGAAGGTTCGGACGTCGCCCAGCCTTGTGAGAAAGTTTCTAAGCTTCCACCGAAGACCGAACACATTTTAATGGCCAGGGTCCTTCTGAGAAGCCTCGCCGCCTTCTCCTCATCACTTCACTTCGCTTGCCGCTGATCATCATCCCGAATCGCTTTTCGATGGCTCCAGGGCCTGGGTAAGCAGCAGCGTCGCGATGTCTTCGCATCGGCCGACGAACGACGGTGGCGGCGATCCGCGGCAGGAGCGACCGACCACCGATGCCCGACGGCGGAGGCAACTGGCAAACCGGCGACGCCGACGACGAAGACGAAGGTGCTCTGACGATGTGAATTGTTCCGTTGGGCGGCCCCCAGGGCTTTCGTCCCAGATCCATGTTTGACCCGCCGAGAAAAGGTTCCAGAGTGTGTAATCCGGAGAAAACGCGTGAAGTGGACAGAAACACGTCGTTGGACATCTGGATTGGACCTGCAACGAAGAGTGCGATTGCGGCGGCGGCGATTGGCGAACGACGAGAAACATATTTTCTGTAGACCTTTGGCAAGTCTCTTTGTGTGGAGGTGGGGGGCCATACCGAGGTGCGAAAAGAAATGTGGACTTCACGCAAGTCGGGACTCACTTCGCGCCCCTTCGGCCCAGCGGTGCTTGACACGGTGGCGGAGTGTGTTGGGTGGGGAAGGGGGCGGCGGCGTGCCATGCAAGCAGATTTGCCGGATTCTAATCCTGAAGCACGCCCCTTGGGGGCCCCCAAACGGGGCGGTGACCACACCGTGCGGTTAGTCGGTGGGGGTTCGGGGTCACCGCGCGGTTTTGGGATTCTGGTCGTTCTCCGAGGATTCCTTGGGCGACTGGGGCGCCCGAGGTCCCAAAACCGCACGCTGACGGGCCGAGCGGTGAGGTATTGGGGGGTTTCGAGACTACCGCACGGTCTGTCACCGCACCGCTTCGGGACCCCAGAGCTCCGTCGGAGAGGTGCGGGCCCGCGCAGCAGACTGGGATGGCGCGGCGGCGACCGGCGACCGGCGACCGGCGGCGACCCGCGGCGGAGGCTCTGGACGCCCGAAATGGATACGGAAGGAATGGGTACAATGTCCAACAGCAGTTCCTGAACAGGATTCGCTGTCTACGCCGCCGCGGCCTGTGTCCATTCGAGAGAAGGCCGCCTGCCCAACAGCGGCCGCTGTTGAGTTGGGACAACATTTGTTGTTGGGCATTGTGCCCATCCTTTCCGTACCCATTTCGGGCGTCCAAAACGGCAGCCAGCGAGCGGCGACTGGCGCCAAGCGACGGCCGGCGACGGATGGCCCATGGCGGCGGCCGCCGGGCGACGGCGGGCGGCCGACGGGCGGCCGCCCGCCCGCGCAGTGCCCCGCGGGGGGCACGCGCAGGTCGGGGCACGACCGCGCCGCGGAGGCCTCGCTGCTGCTGGCGGCGGCCGGCGCGCAGCTGGCGGCGGGCGGCGGCGAGGATCGTCGATGCGCGCCGCTTCGGCCACGCGCAGGGGTCGTCGCGGGGGAAGCGTTGAGTCGTGCATGTCGCTGTGCAGGCGGAAACGTCAAACATAGTCAAATATAGTCGGGGGATTATGTTGTTCGACAGTTTCTGATAATGCTTGACCGTGTTTTCTTCTTCTTCTTCCAGAACCCCCCTGTAGGAGGACATGCCCGACCTATAAAGGAAGCGGGTCCTGAGGGAAACATGTCAGAGCCACGAATCATCAGGGGTGTTTCGGGTCAGGGCTAATTCGGGTTCTTTTTTGGGGGAGAATCCAATCCCGAGTTCCCCCGGGCCCGAGTTACCCCGGACAACTCGGGTGCCCAAGCATGTCCTGAGCTTTGGGGCCGGTTTCGGGATCTCGGTGCCCTCCACGGGCCACGGCACCATCACGAGACGACGCAGGATGACAGAGTGGTCCCGACAGACGGCCCGAGGGTCCAGGACACGTTTCCTTCAGCACCTGCTTCCCCCGTTTGGAGGGTTTCTCCGAAAAGCTTAGGCGACCCGTCCTCCTCCTCCTCCTCCTCCTCCTCCTCCTTCTCCTCCCCTTCCTCCTCCTCCTCCTCCTCCTCCTCCTCCTCCTCCTCCTCCTCCTCTCCTCCTCCTCCTCCTCCCATCTCCTCCACCTTCACCTCCACCTCCACCTCCCTCTCCTCCTCCTCCTCCTCTTCTTCCTCCTCCTCCTCCTCCTCCTCCTCCTCCTCCTCCTCCTCTGGTCGCCTGCGGCCCCGGGGGAAACTGTGCACCCCCGTCCTGAAGAAGCTTGTCGCCTCGTATACCCTCGCAATCCCAGCTTTACTGTGCGTCAGGCGTCAGCGTGGGCCAGCGTTTAGCAATCGATGAGAAACCGCCAAGTTAGTGTCGACGAGAGTCGATGTAGCGTCGATCATGGAGGGGGCGCGTCGAGCAGCGTCGGTTAGCGTCGAGTCACTAAACCAACAACGTGGCATGGGAGTCGGCCGCGCGCACAGGGGGGTAATTAGGGGGAGGGGGAAGGTTTTTGTTTCTTAGAAGGCGACGTCTTGTCCATAGATGTAGGGCCCGCGCCTTCTAAGAAGCAGACCTCCTGAGAAGCCTTCCCCCCTCCCCCTCCCTCCCTGTGCGTGCCGTCAGGATCGTTGGAGCCCGCTGCTCCTCAAAGTCAGAGGAGGACCATCTGGGAACAAGTAAAGGAATTGCACCGGACAAAAACCCCTATCATTGGATGGTTCGAAATGGGATCGAGACGGAGATCGACCAGGAACCTGGGAACCCGGAACCCACCGAAATCGGCCCGGAAACAATAACCAGGAGTTTGTGAACCCGGAGCCAGGAACCCAGGAACCCAGCCGGCCACCAAAATCGGCGGGGATCTTTCGCCAAATCTTTTAATATCCGCTAGGTCCCCTTCAGTGCAAGCACTAATTGGGGAATCAGAATCGACTTTCGTAGATCATCGCGGATTTCTTGGATCGGCGCCCGACCCGCCTGGCGGCGCCTCCGGCGCCGCCCCTGGCGCGCGCTCCGCGAGCCAGGGCGGGGTCCAGCGCGGATCCATCAAATCCGCGCGAATTTCAGTCAGTTTATGTTTCTTCCCCAATCAGTGCTTGTGATTCCCGAAAACGTTAGGCTCAGCCCCCCTCGAGTCATGAAAAACACGATGGTTGTTTTTGTCATAGTTTTCGGCCTCTGGGGGCCCTCGCCGGGCCATGGTGCCGTCCTCCTCCTCCTCCTCCTCCTCCTGCTCGTCCTCCTCCAGAGCCTGATCTTCCTCCTCGTCTTCCTGCTCCTCCTCGTGGTCGTTATCGTAGTCGTCATCGTCGTCGTCGTCGCGGCGGAAATTATTGACCGCACTGGATCGTGAGGATCTGTGATCTCAGTGGTTGCAATCTGAATCAGTGGTTGTGGTCGTGGCTGTAGTCGTGATTGTAATCGTGATTGTTATCGCCATGGTAGTCGTAATCGTAGTCGTGGTTGTAGTCGCAATCGTAGTCGTAATCGTATTCGTCGACGTCGCGACTGAGCTTGTGTTCATCCTATTGTTGGGCGGACTGGATAATGTTAAGTGGTTCGTTAGGTATTTTTGTCTCCCGCGGGATAATCCAGTTTGGGCTACCCGAATGGCGAGAGGATTTTTGAGAATGTTGGCGTGAGGATTTCAATCGGAGTCATTGGTTGTTGTTGTAGACGTTGTTGTAGTCGCGATGCTAATTGTGATTGTAGTCGCGATTGTAGTTGTAATCGTAGTCGTAGTTGTCGTCTCAATGTTGGTCGCATTCGTAGTCTCAATCATCTTTGCGTTGTTGCGCGGCGGGTGCCGCGGACTCCTAATTGTGTGTTCGCTTTTGGTGGTGCCCCAGTCTTTTTACCAAGAGCGTCGAAATGATAATTGCTTTCCACTGTTGGGGGGGTGTAGATACCCATCTCGGCCACAATCCTCAAGATGAAAACCAGTCCAAGGGAATGGGTCGAGACCTCCTTGGGTCGACGTCATTCAACAATTATGACGTCGGGGGTCCGCGGGAGAAGCAAACGTATTGACACAGCTACGCCTGCCTCCTTTTTTGAGCCTGCCGGGGGCTCCCGAGGCCCTCGTCGCCACGGCTGGACCCGCCTCGAGATTCTGTCAGAGCGCACCCTGGGAGAGGTCCAGGAGCACTGGTCTCGGTGCTTTTGTTCTGGACTCCCCCAGACGGTGTTTGCACTTAGGGGTTCTTCTCGTGAAGGCCTTGCGGCCTGTGCCGCCGACCCTGCAGGCGGGATCTCTCCGGGGACCCCCGCTGGCGCCCCCCCCCCATGGGACCACATTTCCCCACCACAGACGGGACTTCCTTCGGACTCCCCTGCAGGACACCCCCCAACAGCTCCCCCTGTGTCCTTCTGTCCAGGACGGGACCCCCGGGAGGGGGAGAGCAGCAGTTATCTGACCCGGGACCCCCCCGTCAGGGAGGGGAAAAGGGGAGGGAATCGATTTAATTACGACGTTTCTTTTTGGTATTCATTTTTAGATATCCTTGGGACTGACGACAACGACGACGACGACGACGACGACGACGACGACGACGAAGCGATAAAGACGACGACAGCATGTCACTTGCCTCTAGCTTGCACCACGTGTACTGCACCACATAGCTCACACCACATTCGGGCAGGGCTAGGACGAGGGTAAATCCGTTCCAGAGCGTTCCGGAGCGCTCTGAGAAAGCAAAGCCGCGGCGCTTGATACATCCTCGAGAGCCGCCGGATTGTCTTAGAGATCATCGATCTATTATCACCCGGTGTTATTCTCGTCCTGGCTTCGTCTTACACCGCCACGTAACCTTCCCATCCACAGCAGAGCTTGGGGCCCACGCAGGCTAAGATTAGCTACTTTCTGGTAGGTTCACTTGCATGGCATTCCCCACCCCGTAGTGCTCCCCCTTCTGCCGCTCCCCCCTCCGCTGCCATTTCGGGCAGCGCTTGGCCGAAGAGACTTGCAAACGAGCTCCGACTTGCGTGCAGTTCAGACTTCTTTTCGGGCCTCGCCACGCCTCCCCCATGCAAGTAAGCTTGCCGGAGCTCCCTTTTCGTGGTTCTGCGTGAGTTTGGGCGTCGGTTGAGCCCATACGGATCTTGGGCTCGTAAGTCTCGAGTATGCCAGAATTCGGTTTCTGCGACGCTTCTTGACGGGCCCGCCCTGGATGTTGGCGGTCCAGTCTTCGTGGGATGTCTGCAGCGGGAGCTCGCGTCACAAATGTCAGGTGGGGCCTCGCCATTCTTGTCGACGGCCCCGCCAGGCCAGCGCGAGTCCCCCGAGCCCCAGTCTTACAGTCGGCCCAGATTAGTAGGTTGACCCTGCCAGATCAAGAGTACCCTTGTGTCCTATATTTCGCGACCCACGCCTCCTACATTCCTATGGCAATGTGGCCCTTGGAAGGGTCTTGTGTCCTCTCGCGCGCCCTGTCCAAGCAAGTCCAACTGTACGCCTCCCCGACTCTTCTGGGAGCCGATTCTCTCACCGCCCCTCTGCTATTTCCCCCTGCGCAGCCGCCTCGACGAGGCGGGGGGTTGCGCGAGGGTGGGGGGGGGGGAGGGCGCAGAAGGCAGGGGCGCCCTTCTCTGGCACGGACAGACATCGGTCGCGCGCAGAGGCTCGGCCTCGCTCAGGCGTGTGCACTCCTGGCGGCGGGGGCCATCGAGGAGCAGGAGGAGGAGGAGGAGGACGAGGACGAGGAGGAGGAGGAGGAGGAAGAGGAGGACGAGGAGGAGAGAGGTGGGCCAGAACCGGCGGCGCGAGACGCCAAGCATCCTGGACCGTCGTGCGGCAAGAATCAGGAGGGAAAGAAACACACAGACACAATGAATCGTCGATTCCCCTGAAAATCTGGGAAACTATGGGAAGTGTGGGGGAAGACAGACACCCAGAACATGTGGGAAATTATGGGGGATCCTGCTATTTGTGTGTATTTATCCGTGTGTCCCAGGGTCCCTTCAAAGAAGGCACGCGCGACACCGGGAAGTTCACGGGGCTGGACACCCGAGCGGTGGCGAGTTCTCGGGCACGGACAGAGAGTTCGGCCACGGAGGGTGCAGTCGGGGCGCTGAACAAGGAGCCCTTTTCGTTGGGGAGGGGCTCGGTGTCCCTTGATTGCTGTGCCGTTGGCCTTAGGTTTCCCTGAGGTGTTCCATGGGAAATCGGGGCCTCGTTCCTTGTTTAGGGTTCCTTAGGTCAGCGCCCCGACTGTAGGGGAGGGGGGGAGGCATCTTTGAAGCGCCCCTGGCTTCTAAGCCGCCTCTTCCTGCCTCCCCCTCCCCCCCCCCCGCGCGCGCCGCCAACAGAGTTAAATCGGACATGTCCCTCTACAGCAGGAGTTCAAAAGTAGTAAGACAATCGTCAGGGGACGATTCTTTGACTATGCCTCCGTATTGTTGATTATGTGTTGAGTGTTACTCATTTAACTCGCTTGTGGGAGGACATGCCCGACCTGAGAATTGAGCACCCTCCCCGCTTCACGGAGGCCTCTGCCCCTTGTCAAGAGAACCACCCTCCTGACAACACGCCTCAAGTGGGTACGGACACATTTCGGCCACGTAGGGGGGAAGGCTTCTCTGAAGCACCCCTGGCTTCTACGCAGCCCCTTCCTGCCTCCCCCCCCCCCCGCGCGCGCCGCCCATAGAGTGAAGTGGGGCATTTTATTCAACAGGAGGAGTACTCATACACTGACAACAAGCAATCCGGGGACGTTCTTTTTGTGTTTTGAGATCTTGTTTGAGTGTTTTTGTTTAACAGGAGCGTCCCAAATCCGCCTGCAAGTAAGAATAGAGGGCCCTCCCTGCTTCCACAACGGCCTCTGCCCCATCTCAAAAGGACCACCCTCCTGTCGGCACGCCTTAAGTGGGTGCTGACAAAAAGCGGTGCCATGAGCACCAACAAATGTTTTGCAGAACCGGCAGTGGCCAGTGTTGTGCAGGCGGCCTTCTGCTTCGAGCGGACGTTGTCCGCGGCGACGCCGACGGCGATTCCTGTTCAGAATTGGCAGGAATTGTGGTGAGTCCTGTGCCTGCTCTTTCTGCACCCATTTCGGCCCCCCAAGTCTCGGGCTTCCGGGTGGGCCACTCCCGTGCACGCTCCGCCATGATCGTCGGCCACGCGCAGAGGGTCGTAAGGGGGTGGGGGGGAAGTTTCTTACAAGCACCCCGGCTTCTCAGAAGGCGCGGGCATTGTCTGCAGATGCAAGGTCGGCGCCTGTAAGAAACGGCCGCCTTCCAAGAAGCCCTCCCCCCTCCCCCCATACATACCACCCTCTGCGAGCCGCCAATTCTGAGAAGATCACCCCCGTGTGCGCGCCGCCATGATCGGCATCCAAGTGTCTGGCGTGGGCCCCCAGAGGCCGAATCCGGCGCAAATCATACGTGCTGTTCTTTGCAGTGTCCTTGTGCTTCCGAATGGCTTGACGATTTGTCGCGTATCTTTTTCGGGGGATGTACCCGGATCGGTCCAGGCAAATGCAGGTAGCATGATTCGGCGGCGAGCGAGGGGGGAAGTGAGAATGAGAAGGCCTTCTCAGAAGGCGGCGGGGCTTCCAGTGGACTTTCCAGCTTTCTGAGAAGGCCTGCGACTTCTCTTTCCCCCCCCAGGCTCGCCGCCAAACGATGGTTCCCACAGGGGCCCTAAGGGCCCCTTGAGGGCCATTTCTGTATCCTCCATTTGGGTCACCACCCCCACCCGCACGGTGTTGGCGTTCGTTAAGGAATGTGCCCAGGAGGCTGCAGACCTTGAAGGATCCCTTGTCTGATGAGGGCGGCAGTGATACCCATGGCCGATCCACGATGGGAGTTCCACCGGCTTTCAGACCCTGGGTTCCTTCTGGGCGTCGCGCGATGGTGGGGCCACTGACGGGGGGCAGCGAGGGCTGCCGAAAATGGGCTTTGTAGGGCCCCTGAAGGGGCCCTTGGAGGGCCCCAGCGGGGGCCCCGAGGATCCGAACAGTGCACCTGCCCCCCATGTATCGCCCCCCCACTGAGCGCCGCCCAATCCTTTCCAAGGGTTCCTGCTATCCACTGCTCTCACACGATGTCTGAGGGGGAAGAAGCCGGATCCATCCATCCAGGCAGATACTGGCAGCACGATGATCGCAAGTAAAACAGGGCTAGGATCGGGATAAATCGCTCCAGAGCGTTCCGGAGCGCTCTCAGAGCGTTCCGGAACGCTCTGGAGCGGCCGCGGCGCCCAATACATCCTCCAAACCCGCCGATTCTCAGAGATTTCGAGTTATCTCGATCCGATTTTGTCCCGATCTTCGCGTCGTTTTCGCAAGGCCGCGCGCCAGCGGCCCCCCGCCCCCCCCCCCGCTTGGCTGCCTCGGGGGGGGGCACTCTTCTACGCGCCGCCGCCGAGGAGGGGGCGCGCCTGGCCGGCGAGGCCCTCGCGCTCTCCAAGGATCGGCTGAGCGTTTGGACGCCGTCTGTGCTCACAGTGGAAGCCCATGCCACGAAGCACCCTGCTTGCCTCCACGGTTTCGATGGTTTTGCTTTGGAAGGCGTGACGTCAGAGCCCCGAATCATCAGGGGTAACTCGGGTCAGGGCTAACTCGGGTTCCTTTTTCGGGAATCCGAACCCGAGTTACCCCGGACCCGAGTTACCCCGGATAATTCGGGCGTCCAGAGCCCCACATCATCAGGGGTAATTCGGGTCTGGGCTAACTCGGGTTCCTTTTTCGGGAATCCGAACCCGAGTTACCCCGGACCCGAGTTACCCCGGATAATTCGGGCGTCCAGAGCCCCACATCATCAGGGGTAATTCGGGTCTGGGCTAACTCGGGTTCCTTTTTCGGGAATCCGAACCCGAGTTACCCCGGACCCGAGTTACCCCGGATAATTCGGGCGTCCAGAGCCCCACATCATCAGGGGTAATTCGGGTCAGGGCTAACTCGGGTTCCTTTTTTCGTGAATCCAAACCCGAGTTACCCCGGACCCGAGTTAACCCGGATAACTCGGGCGCCCAAGTCTGGACTCACAGTGGAAGCCCATGCCACGAAGCACCCTGCTTGCGTCCAGGGAGCCTTGGGTATCGATGGTTTCGATGGTTTTGCTTTTGGAAGGCGTGACCTTCCCACACCAAAAATCAACGGACGTCCTGGGGTTCCAGGGTTGGGTTTTTTGTGGAAGGTGTCTTGTGGTCAAGATCCTACTGCAACCTCTCCCTGAGCGCCGTCCTGACTTCGCCCCCCCCCCGCTGCCAGTTCGAGCAGCGTTGGGCCGAAGAGGCCGGATTCGCCACGAAGTTTTAGTGAGGACGCACTTTGGGAGAGGTCCAGGAGTAGCGGTACGGTATCGGCACTTTTCTTCCTCGGCTTCCCCGAATCAGTGCTTGTAATTAGGGGTTCGTATTTGTCCGAATTGTCTTTCTGAGGAATTTCGGAACGTTGCCGCCCGTGGCCACCTCGTGGCCGCCTCGTGCGCTGGATTGGTCTGGCGAGGTGCGAGGTTTCGTCGCAACGTTGCCGCACGCGGCCACCTCGTGGCCGCCTCTAGTTCGCACCACCTGCACCACATGGTTTATACCACATAGTTTTCGCCGCATAGCTTGCACACCTACAGCATAGCTTGGGGCCCATGCTGGCCAAAATGATATACATTCTGGCAAGGCTAACAAGTTGCATGCTATTTCCCACCACACCGTGCCTCCACTTTTGCACCTCCTCTCCGCTGCCATTTCGAGCAGCGCTGGGCCGAAAAGGCTTGCAAGCGAGTTCCGACTTGCATGGTCCAGATTTCATTTCGACATCGCTTGACCCCCCCCTCCATGCACATAAACTTGCCAGAACTCCTTTCCTCGTTTTCACCCTTTTGGACCTTGCCACGGCTGGATTCGCCCTGAAGTTCTGGTCAGAAGGTACCTGGGGGAAGGTCTTGGGATTAATGGGCGAGCTCAAGAGATGGCGGTCAATGCAAACGGGGGTCAGTCAAAGCGCCAGATCTTGCAGGATGAGGAGGAGGATGGCGAGCAGGAAGGCCACAAGCTTCTTCCATGTCTCTCGGAGTCATTTCGGGTCTCTTATTCGAGTTTCTTGGGTTCCTCTCTGGTTGTCTTGGGGGTCTCTTGGCAGTCCCACGTGCCCCCAGGGGCGTCTTGGGTGCCTCTGGGAAGCCTCTGGGGGGCTCTTGGGGCTCTCTTGGGGGCCTCTGGGGGGCAGCTCTGGGGCCTCTTGGGGGCTTCTGGGGGCCCGCTGGGCACCTCTCGTGGCCGTCTTGGGGCACCCTTGGGAGCCTCGGGGGCCCTCTCGGGGCCATCTTGGAGGAGATCGATCAAAGAAGGGGCCGAAGTACATTAGGGTGCCCCCCCCGGAGGCCAACATATGGCCAAAACCTTATACAATCGATGATTTGGGTCTTCTCGCCGTGGCCTCTTGGGACGTCTGGGGTGCCTTTGTGGAGCCTCTGGTACGTAGGGTATGGGCTCTCTTGGAAGTCTCTTTGAGGCATCTTGGGGACCTCTTTGGGACATCTTGGGGCCTCTTGGAGCCATCTTGGGTCCATCTCGGAAGAGATCGATCAACAGAGGGGCCGCAGTACATTAGGGTTCCCCCCCAGGAGGCCCGCACGTGGCCAACATCATTGTAGCACAAGTGATGTAGGCGTTCTCGCCGAAGCCTCTTGGGACATTTTGGGTACCTCTGAGAGGCCTCATAAGGCGTCTTGTGATCTTGTTTGGGCCTGTTGGGGCCTCTTGGGGCCTCCTGAGCACCTCTTTGGATCGTCTTGGGGTACCCTTGGGAGCCTCGGGGAGCCATCGTTGGACCATCTTGGAGGAGATCGACCAAAGGTTGGAGCTCCTTAATTTGGGTCCCCCCGCTGGAGGCCAACATGTGGCCAACACTTTCGGGTCAAATCCATGATTTCGGTTACCTCGCCGAGGCCGTCTTGGACGCTCCAACGGCCCCCGACCCCTCCCCTCCAGACCCAGGGTGAGGGGGTAGGGGGAGGGGTCAAGACACCCTCCCCGCCCGCAATCTGGCTCGCTCACTTCCAACTGCCCAGGCCTCAGCATGCTCAGCGGTCGTCTATGGATGGGCAGCTAATGGGAAACACGATTGGTCCCGTGTGCGCAACGCTGGGGCGAGGTGCGCGCCACGCGCGTCAGGTGCGCCAAATTGTTTTGGCTCTTTGTGCATTGTTTTGCAGTTGTCTGCTCCGTGTTGTTTGGAAAAACAATGGTACTTGGATCACCGCGCGTGTTGGTAAGGACGTAAGGGGGTGCTCAGGTTAGTTTTACATTGCCTACTCTAGCTCAGAACTTGGCCGCAAGTGCCATAAGCGGCTTGAGGAGTCTGACCCCCCGCTGATCCGAGTATGCTTATATACGATCTGCTCATTGCAAGCCATGCTGTTTATACATTACCCTGAGATGCAAAGTAGCCAATGCAATCGCATGCCGGGCCAAACTACTCGCTGTTGGGTTGGTGATTGTCAGGTATAGCATCGAAGTGCCACCACACCATCGAATGATAGTCGGTGTTGCGAATCAACTGCCCGTCCTGTGGGTTGCTACGCCGTTCTGGGAATAAACCATTCGCACATGTTATAGCATGTGTGTTAGGAATTGTAATACACTTGTACGCTAAGCCGTGCCAAACCGTGCATGTATGCGTTCTTATGTAATGTCACCCTATGTGCCCGTGTATGTAACGACATGTGCTTGCATGCGTTACATGTGTAAGTTGGCACGGCTGTGAGTACACTTCTATGCAGTGTTATGCAATGCGACGGTATGCGCTGCTATGTTGCGAGATGTTTGGTTTACGGTGCTTTGCTGGACAGAGCTACTCCCAGTTGCTATGCACTGCTATTTCACGACACGCACAATCTATGCATCGAGGGGAATTAGTACCTCTATAGTTGGTGCCGCGCTTGCTATTCTTGCTCTGCATATGCTTCACCGCTTCATTGGCGAATGCAGCTAACGGTACTGGACAGGCCCATCTTTTGGCCAAGGCGCGGTGCAGGAGTACGTGTCGGCACGCAGAAAAGGGCCGCGAAGAGAACTTGAACGGATCGGGTGACAATCCGTATGTTTGCAGCATGCGTTGAGCCTGCTCACTCCGATCCCGGGCTCCGAAATCAATGTGTATGCTTCCCTTGACGGGTCAAGCGGGCGTGTGCGTTGATCATGGGCTCAGGATGAGGCTAGCCAGGATCGGTGCACTTGGACCCGCGACTGTGGTATCAAGGAGGTTGGGGGTGCTAACGTTGGCTGTGTAGGGCCAAACCTAGCTTACAAGTGGGTTGCACATCGAGCGGTTCAGGGGGAAGCGTTTCGGGCTATGTGGCTTGTCCACCTGGCGGAGGTATCTAACACCGCTTAAGCCACGTAGGGCATCGTTCACCCGCTTACGTTCAAGCTAGGACAGACCAGACATTCCAACCTCAACATCCACTTGGACCCCTCCTTGTTAGGATGCAACTCCGGGGAGGTTGAGTTCAGCATCGGCGTTGGTATATCCGTGCTCGAAAATATGCCGAATCCGCAATGATCCCTCTGAATTCCGACCAAGCCCACTTAATCGTGGGCTTAATCTGGCCTGACCTGGCTCAATGGCCCCCTAATCGATCTCACCAAGACTGCGTCCCTTTAGATTGCGTTTTTTATCCAGAGTCTGGCAAATTTGCGTGCATGGCATTCCCCCCCCCCCCGCCCTCCGCCACCGTTTTGAGCAGCGTCAAAGCGTGCGAGTGCGTCCCGACTCGCGCGAAGCCCAGGTCTCCTTTCGGGCCTCGCCCCCCCCGCCTCCCCCGTTCCACGCGAGTGAGCTTGCTGGAATCTAGAGAGACACTGCGTCGCAGCAGCCCCCCGCGATGATCCAGGCCGGGCGCGCCCAGCGTCGTCCGTGTCTGTGTGGCCGACGCTCCCCCCGTGCCCCACCCCCCACAGGAGGCGGACGACGCGCCTGGCCAGGTGGCCGCGCTGATACTGCTGGCCAACCTCCGCCTGTCCGACGGCGCCGCGGCGGCGGCGGTCGAGGCGGCGACGGAGGCGCGCCGCACCGAATGAAGTCTGGAGAGTAACGGGCACCGCTGCTGCTGCTCCTGACTTGTCGATAGAAAAAGGGAGTCTGATTTGCGGGCGAGGGGGTCTGCTTGGAGGCTTCCAGCGGGGTCTGGGTAAAAGGCCGTTTTGTCATGGCTGGTCTTGGGGGGGTGTCTAAAACGGCTCGTCAGGGAGGGTTGTGACCCCCGCCTTGTTTTTACGAAACCTGGAGTGCCAGCCCTTCGTCGCTACGGCTGGATTCGCTAGAGAATGCCGGTCAGAACGCACACCTGCAAAAGGTCCAAGGAGGAGCGTGGTGGGTACCTTTCGCTTGGCATCGCTCGGACGTGTTATTCTTTGGGGCAGGGATCATCGATGAGTATGTTGGGTCAACTTGGGAAAAATACACGCACGAAGCCGACAAATGCACAGGGAACGGACCTCCGAGCGATGGCAAGCTCGGTCCCCCTCCAAGACGTGGTGCCCAGATTTCCGACGATCTCATTTTGTCAGTCCGGCTGGTTTTCCTCGATTAGGGCCTCGGGGCCCGTTCTCGGGACCCAGTGCCGTCAGGATGGGTCTGGGGCAGAGCATTACCCCTGGGGAATCTGTCGGGATCTGTGGGGTCGCGGATCCAGGAAACATAGATCGGGAGATGTCAGGGTTTCCACAAGGCAGGGCCTCCTTAGGAGCACCCCCTTGGCTTCCAAGAATCGAGGGAAGAAACACATGCGGACCATGACCAACAGGTCGCGGGACTTTGTCAATACCGATCTTGGCTATTGTCCATGTCAGCCGTCGCCGACTCGCGAGGATGATCCACGAATTGCGCTAACCAAGATCGACGATGACCAAGATCGACACGTCGTTTCCGCTGTCAGTCTTGGTCATGGTCTCCCTTCTCTTCCCCTCCAAGGAGGGCTTCTGAGGAGCCGACCGCTGTTTTTCAGACAGCCCCTGCCGTATTAGAGAAGATCCCCCCCGGGTTTTGAGAAGGCCGCCCCATCTGCGCCTTGCCCCCATGTGCGCTCCGCTGAGACTGGCTGCGCGTGAGTGCAAACGCGCCCTCCTGGAGTCGCGTTCCTGTCCCACCGGGCGCCTCCTCGGCCACGCGCAGAAGGGGGGCAGTGGGAAGGGGGACGACTTCTTGGAAGCACCCCTGCTTCTCAGAGGGCGCTGGCCCGTTCTATAGATGTAGGGCCCGCGCCGTCTAAGAAGCGCCTCCTTGCCGCCAGATCCTGGCGTCGCAAGTTGTCACATTGTGCGCCTTCGCCCAGTCGTTGGGCAACGGGGGCCCCCGCGAGTCAATCTGGCTCGGGGAGTGCCGCGGGCAGGAGGATGGGGCCCAGGGCTTCCATTGTGCTTTCTACGACGCCACAGTTTCATGGCGCCAACATCGCAGAGCGGAGTTCGTTCGGGAAACGATCGGATGGGCCCGGAGTATCCTGGAGAGTTTTGTTCCGGATTTCGTGGTGAATCTCGTGCGGATTTTTTTGGGGCCAGGAATGGCAACCGATAAGAACCCACGAGAATTTTATTGCGTTTTCCGCTCGCCGCTTCGGGCAAACATCCACGCAGAAAACCGCTGCAGCACGTCTGCAAGGCCGGTGCAATGAGCAGTTGTATTCGCGGTTTTGGATCGCAGGGTGTGTGCCCTGATCTCCAACGCTTTCAATGCCCCGAGCTGGTTGTAGGGGATGTCTAAAGTCACCACCAACCAAACCACCCCAACCCAACCCGAAGGTCTCAATTTGCCCTCCATTTCCAGTGGGGGGGGGTCGGAGAACATTGAGAAAGCACATATGGAAGCAGTACCCCCCCGAACCCGAAATGCGGGTCTTCGGGTTGGGTTGGGGTGGTCTGGTAGGTAGTCATAAAGCGAGAAGGGGGGGACCACACCATCAGGAAGCGACCCTCCCCGGCGCCTCGCGCTGGAGGCGTGGTCAGGCAGAATCGTGATTGCGAAGACCAGGGTACAGTCAACCATGATGGTAAGGATGGGGCAACGTTCCAAGGCTACCCTTGTATCCTTGCCCCTTCCGTATTCGGCATCCTTCGGCATTCTGCTGCGTTCCGCACGAAAAACGTCGACATGGCGTTCTCACTCCCATAGCATCCTCACCGCGCATCCTTACTATCCTGGTCGAGGGTATACGGGATCCCCAGAAGTGTCGCGTCCGTGGGCTTGGGTCGTTGTGGTCTTCAGCATGGCGATTTCTCTGAGGAGCCCGGTCCCGCTTTTTCCGAGTGGACAATGACTCAGGAGGGGGGTTCTGCTTTGATGCTGAGGTGGGTACTGTCTGACCAGGCCTGGTTTGCAAGCGGGTGACAAGTGCCCCAAGTTGCTGAGGTGTACCAGACAGCTCCGCTGATTGGGAGGAGCCCGCTTACTGTGGATCTTTACCCCCGCAAGGCCCGCTCCATCCGGCT
>CAUYUJ010003180.1:60690-83190 GCA_963575745.1 Prorocentrum cordatum
CGCGCAGCGGCGTCCTCGCCCACCCGTGGAGGTGACCCCAGGGGTTCGGACGCTGCTCGCCGCCGAGACACCCAGAGTCTTCACAGCCAACCATCGTCGGAGGTCGGCCGGATTTGCGAATTGGCGGCTCTTGTTCTGGTTAAGGCGCTAGTTCATGTCGGCCCAGAACGCGATTGTCAGTTGTAGCGCCCCGCGGACTGCTCCCGCAAGCTCGCCGGCCTCTGGCGCAGGCCCATGCGACGGACAAGTGAAGCTATCCACAAAGACCCGCTGCTGCTGAAGATCGTCCAGCGCCTCCACGCGGCGCTGCCAAGGCCGCGTGAGCATGTAGAGGAAGAGCACCGCCAAGGCGCAGCCAGGCAGCATGGCGCAGGACGGCGTCCTCTGGTCGCCGACGGCACGCCCGACGCGCCCGACCTGGACTCGCCGGTGCGTTGTGTACGCCACCATGGCCGGCGCCACCACCCAACGCGGCACGCCAGCGCGGCGCAGGATGCTGGGCAGCGTGCGCAAATATACGCGACCGATGTCCTTGCGCCAGTCCAGTGGTGCGCTGGCAATGCTTTCCGCCCAGGCTTCAGTCGCTTCCAGCTCCAGGGCCAGCTCCCAGACGAGCTGCTCCGCACCGCGCTGGATATCTGCGCCGCCCCAGCTTTGCGGCCACTGCGCGAAGATGCGCGCCCGTCCAGCGGACCATGCGCGATACAGAAGGGGCAGAACCACATCGGCTGCTGGTCGAGCGGCCCACCACCGCCCGGCTTCGGGAGCAGCAGGCCCTTCGGCTCGACGAGCCCGCGGGCCCGCTGGCTTGTCGCTTCCACCTCCGCCGGGAGGGCGGGCGGCTGTCCAGCCGTGCAGTTCCGGCAGGAGGCGCCGGAGTTCGCCGACGGCCCAGCCGTCCAATGTTGGCTTCGCCCTGTTGGGCATTCGCCCGAGCAGGCCTGCCAGGAGGTCGGCGGTCCAGGTCCACTGCGCGCGCGGCTGCCTCGGCCAGAGCGCTCGGCAAGGCTCCTCGACGGAGCGTTGACCGAGTTGATGGGCCGCCCTGGAGTGCAGGGAACCTCGCCTGCTTCCTGCCGGCGAGCTGGGCGCCCTGGCGGCGAGGGTCAAGCAGTGGCGAAGCGTCTTGGCTTGCCCATAGGCCCACCAAGCACTGTTCTAAGAGCCTTCTGTTGGTTCCGCGACATGTTCTTAGAATATTTCTGGCTGGGACTGTCTTGTTCTAACACATCGGGTTCATGTTGTAAGAACATTGCTGTTGTTTTTCGAATAATTTGGGGCTCTAAGAACATATTGAGGTAGGACTATAGGAATGCCGGGACGGTCGGTCCTTGCGAAGATGGGCGGGTCGGGCAGTAGCTCCGCGTCTAAAACCTTGCCTCGTCAGATCCAACGGCGCAGCCTACCCTTCTGGTTCGCCAAGTTGTCCTCGGTCCACTGTCGCTGAGCCGCGCGCCGCCAATCCTCCTCTGCACGATCCAGCGTACACCGCGGCATCCCGTCTGTGAGGGAGCTGGCGCCCAGACCGCGCTGCCCGCGTCGGTGGAGCGCAGTGTTGCCCAGGTCGATGCTGCGACCTGCCGAGCCTTGGCGACCTGCCGAGACTTGGCGTGCTGGAGGCCGTCGCAGCCAGAGCAGTGCCGCATCTGCCGCCTCACCGCTGCGACCCGTGGCCGGGGGGCGGTCCAGCCCCCGAGCGGAGGCAGCATGGGGGGGGCGCTCTGGAGCAACGGGCAGCCCACGTCGCAATGCGAGCCGCTCCCGCAGGGCTGCGCGCAGCTGCGCCCAAGGGGCCGCCAGGTCTCGCCGAGCGCGTTCCACTACTCGCAAAGTACCTACTCGCAAACGCCCGAAAAACCATACGTCTGCCTGGGTGTAGTTTATCGTACGTTCCCTGCGGCAGATCCAGGCCATTTGCGAGTACCGACTTTGCGAGTAGTGGGACGCGCTTGTCGAAGGTCGTGGCAGTGGAGGGCACGGTGGAATGAGTCCTCGCGCGCCGTCCGCACCCCAGCGGCGATTGCTCTCGTGGCCCCGGCACCCCAGCCAGCCACGGCGCCGCCAGTTGCCGGATGCGCGCCTGCTGGGTCGCCGCGGCCCGCAGCTCCAGCACCAACGCAGGCATATGTGGCCGACTCGAGATCCCAGCAGATACCGACCCAGCCCACCAGGGCCTCAGCCTCAGCGTTGGCCAGTGCGTGGTCGATGCGCGAGTGGGCGCCGTGCGAAGGCAAGCACGTTGCCCTAGCGGCGGCGAGCAGGTCCTTCCAGCCAGCGATGCCGAGCATGCCTTCCAACCAAGAATCGCATAGGCTGAAGTTCAAGTCGCCGACCAAACATGTCGGCGCCCTGCTTACGTCGCGGAGCCACCCGATCTCCTCGAACAGCAGGTCGGCGTTACGCTGGGCATCCGTCTGGCCATCTGCCATCTGCGTAGCCATAGCAACTCAACACATGAGCTGCCCGCCCCTGGCCGAGGTGCACGACGAGGTGCTGCAGACGATCTGGGTGCCGCCACGACAGCGTCAGCAGCGGCTTCGCCCTGGCCGAGAACCTGCCTGGCGCGTGGACGGCTGCAAGCTGGTGTCCGCCCTTGTGCAATGGCCCAGGAGAAGCAGCCGCAGACCACGCTGCACCGACTTTGTTGCGGCCGTTGGGGCATCCTGCGCCAGAGTGCGGGCCTCCTGGACGCACAATGCATCGGCGCTTGCAGCCAGCAAACCGCGCCTACTGACGCCCGCTACACTCGCCACCAACAGCGTCACATGGCCAGCTTGCCGGCTCTGCTGCGGCTACCGCGCGGGCCCGAGGTGCAAAATTTTGCTGACGCGGAGACCCCGCCATGGCCACCCGCGCCATCGGGCCGTGGCGTTGCTCTAGAGGGAGGTCGAAGAGGGCGATCCCTCCCACCTCCTCTCTCTCGCATCCTCGTCTGCGCAGGCGCTCAGGCGCCGGCCGCCGTGCCCCTTTCGGCACTCCGCGAACGGCCCGGCCTTCCAGGTGGTGGCGGTGTGGAGGAGGCGCGCGGACGGCCCAGGCATATTCCGAGCGTGACTTGCCGCCGGGCTTTCTCAGCGTGGCAGGCGCTGGCCACCTCGCGCCGCGTGGTGGATGCGGCTCGCCGCTCCGCGCCTTCCGCCGGCTCCGGCCCCAGGGCTGCACCCCGCCGGGGGCTGCGCCGGCGGCGGCGCCAGCAGCCGGGCCCCCCCGGGCGGCGCACTGAGATGCATCCTGGGTTTGTTAAGGTTTATGAGGCTTAGCTAAAGCTTAGCGCACTTATACAGTTTACCATACGTTTACCAACAACGGACTTATACATTTTATAAACGTTTAGCCGTCGCGATATGCAAGCTATGAAACTACCATTTTCTTATGCAAAACATACGTTGCACCACGCCACGTAGGATGCATCATAGGTTGCGCCAAATAGGATGCACCACATACGTTGCACCACATGGGTTTCCCCACATAGGTTTCCCCACACAGGTTGCACCACATAGGTTTCCCCACGTAGGTTGCACCACAAGGATGCACCACATAGTTTGCATCACAGCATGTAGCACAACATTGGTTGCACCACTTGATATGAGCTGAACTTCAGTTTTCGACGCCTTCGGCGCGGCGCCGCCGCCCACGCCGCCTTCGGCCTCGGTTTCGGCATGCCGTTTTGATCGTTTTAAGCGTGAGGAGGGAAGGGGGAGGAGGGGGGACGAGGAAACAGCAGGTGGAGGAGCAGGAGGAGGGGCGGGAGGAGGGGAAGGAGCAGCAAGAGCAGGACAAACATGAGGAAAAGCAGGAGGAGGAGGAGAAGCGGAGCAGCTGGAAGACTTATAGCCTCCTCATTTCTCATCCTCCTCTTGTTCGTTGCCTTCAGCCGCAATGGCTTCAACGTGCGATGATGGGCTGCGCGGCGGTACGCTCAGTGTATGCGAATGGTTTCTCCTCTGGGCGCGACGCGCCAGCAAATCCTATCATGAAAACTCTAATGGCAGGATGGTGCCCACGGTGCCGTCGGCGCATACGCAGTGCTCTACTGCAGCCTAGATGGCTTTAGTCTCCCAACACTGCACTGGAGACTCTGACAGTTTCCACACCGCCTTTGCAGTACCACGGATGCGTTGACAAAACTCCATCACCTCCATCATAGAAACAGCTTCTCCACTGACCTCGAAATGCAATTTCACGCGGGCGGCCAGTATGCCATCGGGGCCATTTAGAAGCACAACGTCACCTTGAGTGCATAAGTCGAGCTGGCTGAAGCGAGAATCTTTGCCCACGTTGACTGGGATATCATCGCCTTCCAATCCCAATGCGTCCATTATCAGCTGTCTGCTTTTCTTGGGGGCCTTGCGTCCCTGCACCAAGCCAACGTCGCAATCAAAACTATGGCTTGCTATTGCAGAAAGGTGGTGGGCAACGCACTCGCTCAGCAACGACTTGCTGGCTGACCCAGAGATGTTCGCCAATTCGGTGGCGTATCGCTTCGGCATTCTATGCTTCCTCTCAAGGACAAAACAAGTTTAGAGCCGCCCGTTTTTCTCAAGTATCTCAGGGAGGTGGAGAAGCCAGTGGCAGTTGGGCGCCAAGCACTCATACCCGAAAGCAGCAGTAAACGACTCTAAAAACTTATGAACACAACCTAAAAGCCTCGCTGGGCTCACGTCGATCGGATTGGTTGCAGCTACAAGCTCCGACAACTGAACGCAAGAAATCACAGCGTCGCAAGCCGCATTGGCTGCCCCCATGGGTCGCAGGACCGTCTGACAGAACAGCATCAGCACGCCATGGATAGACAATACATCAGATGCCTGGCATTTTACGCGTTGCGCCTCTCTATGTTTGTCTTTCCGATCAGCATTAAAAATGCTATCTAAATGCGTAGCATGAAATCGCCCAGGGAACACCCAATGTGCCAAGAACTCCGAGAATGACTCCCACACGCCGTTGAGCCCAGCAGATATGAAGGCTTCGAACGTAAGGTAAATCACCAGATTCACGACACCGCCGACGAAGAGCGCGTGCATATAATCATGCATGAACACCTCTGTCGGGTTGACCAGCCTGTCCAAGGCTCTATCGAGCAGCAAGCCCCGCTTAGCAAACGTCAAACCCAACGCTTGCTGCAACATCACAAACTCATCATTTGACAAAGTCCGCGACATGCGTTCCAGGTACCTGGCATCCGCGCGAAGCCCGTGGCCCGCGGGCGCCACGAGCTCATCGAGATGTATTTGGTTACGGCGCAACATGGCTGAACCGTCCTCTTCAACAACCTTTGAATCCGGTGTGCATGCATTCTTGCAAAGCATGCAGAACTTGGACGCGCTGTCGCCCCTTGCTTGCCAGGCAGTTTTATGAGCGCCGCCGTCTTGCAACACCACGCCCACTTTCGCAAACCGCCTGAATCTACCCCCGTCTAGATCAAGGGCCATGCCACCGTCTTGGAAATGAAAGCCATCAGGCTTGAAAAAGCATTTGATAGCCTGGGCGAATGCTTAACCCAGCAGAGAGAGAAGAAACTGAGTTGGAGAACTCAGTCATCAGCACAAACCAGCTCTCTTCGTGACTGAGCGCGCTCGCGCCAAATTCCAAGAAGCTCCAATATATAGATTGGAAGTTTCTTTGGTTCGCTGGTGACAAGGGGTTCCCTGGGGTAACTTCATCGGAATACAAAACCAAGTTCCATGGCTGTTCTGGCGTCGGCGGGTGCAGCATCAGCTGGCGCTTCAAGAACTTCCGAAAGGTTGCGCTCTCTTTGACAGCTGTCGCTAAGGATGCGAACGGGCAAGCGATTGGCATGCTAGCTGGCTCTTCCTCTGCATTAATACGCGCGAAGGATTGCAACATAGGGCAGTGTTGGCCGACAGTTGTGGTAACAGCATCTCTCGCGGCCCGCGTAGAGTTTCGACCTATGACCTCTGGGATCCCATTGTGTCTCGCGCCCCCCCGAATTGCAGCCAACGCAGAAGCTGTACAGTGAGGCTTGGTACGACGGAACTCATTCAGCCTGCGCAGCTTAGCAGTCCGCGTCGGCTCCATCCGAAACGGTCCCAGACGCTGAACGGCCCGACTGCATGCTGAGCGAAACGGGCTACGGACGGAACGCAAGCACTTGCTTCACAACAGGGGCGCCCAACTGACGACGCGACGGGCAGACATGCTTTTCTCGAGATTGGCCTCGCGACTCATAACGCGCTCTCGAGAACCAAGTGCGTTAACTAACGCAGCACGGAGTGCTTGTAGGTTCGGCGAAAAGCCTGGTTATATGGTAGGGGCACCATGTGCGTCTCATGGCTTAGCCTGAGCGTCGTCGATCGCCTTCGCTGCTGCAGCCCACGCCTCAGAGGTCGGCTAAGCCCCCCTCCCAAGCTTTGGAGCTCTCGGAGTAGTTGTCCGACCAGCCCATGCGAGGCTTTAGGCGCATGGTGCGAGATCTTCCGCCCCGCCCGCCCATGGCCATCATTGCCAAGAGACGGCCCGATCCCAAGACGAACGAAGTGAAGGTGTGGAACACGCAAGCAGCGGTGAAGGGCAGGAGGGGAGGGCGGACTGATTGGACTGATTGGACACAGCAGCCTTCGAGGGGGGGCTGATTGGATTGATTGGGCCGATTGGGCCTGCGATTGGGCACGGGGGGAGGGGGGGGGGGGCTGATTGGACGCAGCGGCGCCCGAGGACTTCTATCGCGCGGAGGGGGGGCTGGCGTTTTAGAGGAGGGCGTGGGAGGGGGGAGGCGGGGGGGGGGGGTGGCTGTTGAGTGGGTGACCCAAGAGGTTTACGTCGCGGCCATCGGGCCACGTGATCTCAACACAAACATGCCAAAACCACCCCGAAAGCTCACGCGGGCAAGCTAAAACATGCAGCCCCACCCCCTTCCCAGCATGACCAACAACGGCGTCGCGACATGGCTGGGCGGAGGCAACGTGACTCGACGTACCCAAGACACCGACCGCATCGCCGTAGCTGAATCAAGCTTCTCATGAGGGGGAGGGGCATCGGGGCGCCACTCGCAACCAATCCAGACGCAGCGGTGCGTTGGCTGGCGGTGATTCGCTAAGCGTCATGCATCGCCACGCTTCCTGAGGGCACGGAAGCGCCTGGTCTTGAGGCTCGTGTAGATGACCCCCTGCTTGTAGGCCACTGGCGGGGGGTTCGAACCATCCTTTGGCAACGACGGCATCGCGCCCATGATTTTAGACTTCGGGATCGGCTTCAAGTCGGCATCCTTGGGCTTACCCTTGCCCTTTGCAGCCTCGGCAAGCTCGACCTTCGCAGCCTTCATCGGCTTGACGGCAGCAGCGGCTGCTGCTGGGCGCTTCCGTGGTGGAGCCTCGGCCTTGGCCTCAGGTGCAGCGCCTTCCTCTGCGGCTTTAGCGGCATCCTTCTTAGCTAAGGCTTTCGCCTTCGCTTCGTCCTTCGCCTTGACCTTGCGCTTCTTGAGGGCGAGGATCGCAGCGCGGGTGTGGGGGTCCAAGTCCTCTTCACGCGGCCCGTCGTCATCATCGGCGGCGCCGTGCTTCGCATCATCATCGGAGTCGTGCTCACCCTTTACAGCGTCTTGCTCCTCACGCTTCGCTTCTGGCTCATGCTTGACAGATGGCTCATGCTTGGCGGCTGGTTGCACCTTCAGCGTCCCATCAGCAGCGCGGTGGATAGCCAAGCTGCTTCGCTGTTCGGATTTCACGTCAGGAGCCGAAGGGCTCTGCACAGCCGCCTGGCTTTTCCCTTTGCGGTACTCGAGCAATTTCTGCTGGTATTCGTAAAACAATCCCATCTCGATCGGGTCGTTCGGTGATGCAACGAGCGCACCTGCTGGCGATGCGTCGCGTGCGTCGGCTGCGGGCGCTGCGGCGTCGCGGCCGCGAGCGCAGCCAAGCTCGTCCTTTGCTTCTTGAAACTTTAGCTTAGCATCTGAATCAACAGATGCTTTCAGCAAGCCTCTGTTGGAGCGTAGCGAGATCTTGTCCGCGATTGCGTTTATGCCCTTAAGCTCGATCTTGGTCGGCTGGTCACCCCCAGGGTAGGCGGCATTGAAGATGTCGGGTGGAAGCTCGGATGGCGAAGCTGGATATTCCATGATGCGACCAAAGCCGAAGTCCTTTTTCTTTGTCTTGAACGACACCTTCAAATCCCCTAAGATGCTGTGCACCTTCCTCGGCTCGTGTGGGGCGTCGTAATGCGACACAAGCAACGTTGCTAAGGCCCACTTGTATGTCTGCTCACTAGGCTCAGTTCAACCAACCGCCATGCCGCGTTCGACCGAGGTCGTCATCTTGCGATTCAGCGAAATTTTGGGGCCATTGATTACAACCCAGTCAGACGACGTCAAGTACGACCACCACTCTTTAAGCAACTGCTTGTTCGCGGAGCCTTCGGGCTTGACGGGGCCACTGCCCTTAGCGACCTTGCTGTCGACGATTGACATTATCCGCTTGGTCTGATCTCCGCCGTATGGCTCACCCCTCAAAGCGTCGACAATCTGCGTGGCTTCGGCTGGCCCGAAGCATTTCATGTTGTTCAGCATGCCGACCAGAGTGTCGGCAAAGCTCTTCTGGAGCGTAGGGTCGGAGCTGCTGTTGGTTTCGCTGCGAGCCGTGAAAAAAAAGGCTTTCACGCTAGATATCTCTTTCACGAGCGAGCTGCAGCTGCAGCTTGCCATTCGGCAGGCGCGTGCGTAAGCCAACGGGCTCGCGCGTCAGCCGCCGGGCTTGCGAGGGGGGCAGCCGTCAAGCTCGTGGGCCAAACGGCTATGGAAAAGCGATGGGCTGGAGTACACCATGTGCAATCGCACAATCATGCTCGAAGTCTGCAGAGTCCTGTTTTGACGCGTACGACATGCAGCACGTGCGACGCGATATGGAGGGGCCGAAGTGGGGGGGCACCCCATGCGATGAGCGAGAGAGGCCACGGAGCCAGGAGAAGACGGTGGGAAAGGGGGTGAGGAGAACGACGACATATACGAAATGAAACGGCACCGTATATGGCTCCTCCTCCCCATCCCCCCCCCACCCCTCCTCCCCCTCCGTCTCGTCCTCCGCCTCATCCTCGTCCTCCAGCTCCTGGAAAGTGCAATAGTATGCCTTGCCCTCATCCTCCACAGCATCGTAGTCCTCCTCCTTATCCTCATCATCTTCCTCCTCCTCCTGGCTAGTGATTGCGCAGGATGCGTCATGTGATTTCTGAGCCCCTCAGAAATCACATGCGCCAATGGTTCCCCATCCTTCTCCTCTTCTTACCTCCCTCCCTACCCCCTCCTCCTCGCATCCCTCCCTCCTCCTCCCCCGCCTCCCCCTCCTCCTCCTTCTACAGCCAGTGCTGCTGCTTCTACTACTGCGACTGCCGACTACTACTACTGCTACCACTGTTGCTTCTACTACTACAAGCACTTCTACTACTACCACTACTTCAACTACGACTACTACTACTACTGCTACTACTACTACTACTACTACTACTGCTACTACTACTACTACTACTACTATTTCTACGACTACTACTACTACTACTACTGCTACTACTACTACTACTACTACTACTGCTACTACTACTACTACTACTACTACTACTACTACCACTACGACTACGACTACGACTACGACTACTACGACTACGGATACGACTACTACTATTACTACAACTGGTACAGCCCTGGTGATCACCAGGCAACCTCGCGTCGAGATGAGCGCCATGACAACCTGACGCAGGACATCCGTCAGGAGGAGGAGGAGGAGGTAGAGGAAGAAGAAGAGACAGAGGGGAAGGAAACGGAGGTTGATAATAATGACGATGAGGAGGGGTGGAGGGGGAGGGGTGTGAGGGGAGGAGGAGGAGAAGGAGTGAGGAGGGGGATGAGCATGAGGGAACGATGAGGATTGAGGAGCGGGAGAGGAGGGGGGGGGGCGACAGGGGCAGGAGAGCAGGATAATAACATGAGAGTTGGGCGGACGAGGGGGAGGAGGATAAGGATGATGATAAGGGGGGTGACGAGGATGCGGAGAAGGAGACGGATCATGAGGAGCAGGAGAAGGATGAGGAAGATGATGAGGAGGGGGTGGTGGTGGTGGTGGTGGTGGTGTGTGTGTGTGTGTGTGTGTGTGTGTGTGTTGGTGTTGTGTGTGTGTGTGTGTGTGGTGTGTGTGTTGTGTGTGTGCGTGCGTGTGCGTGTGCTTGTGCGTGTGTGCGTGTGGGTTTGTGTTGTGTGTGTGTGTGGTGTGGTGTGTGTGTGTGTGTGTGTTTGTGTGTGTGTTGTTGTGTGGGTTGTGTGTGTGTGTGTGTGTGTGTTTTGTGTGTGTGTGTGTGTGTGTGTGTGTGTGTGGTGTGTGTGTGCGTGCGCGTGTTGCGCGTGCGTGTGCGCCGCGTGCGGGGGGGGGGGGGGGGGGGAAGGGGGCCACGGTTGCCCATTGAAGAGGCGTCGAATGTTTATTATTATTAGGATTTTGTGGGGTGGTGGGTGGGGGGGGGGGTGCGTCGGCCGCCATCTCGGAGCCCCCGAGGTCCCGAAAACGGGCCCAGCACGGCCCACGAGCGACCCGAAGATCACCCCGCCCCCATCCCATGTCACGAAAAAATGCAGCACAGCGCCCCCCGCCAACCGCCGCCACCCCTCCCAACGCACCCCCCTCCCGCCCCCCCTCCCCAAGTCCCCCCCCCCCCCGCCCGTTCCTGGGAGAGAAGCCACGGACGCGGCAAACCGCGGACACGGTAACCATTCGCGAATTCACGACCACGGGCCGCGCATTCGCGAATGGTCTCCGCGCCCGCTGATGACGGGCGACGGATGACGCAGTCGGTGGACGGAGGGGGAGGAGGAGGAGGAGGAGGATGGGGACGGGGGGGGAGGGGGGCAGGAGGAGGGGGAGGAGGAGGAGGGGGGGGAGGAGGAGGAGAAGGAGGAGGAGGAGGAGGAGAAGGAGGAGGAGGATGAGGAAGGGAGGAGGAGAGGAGGAGGAGTGTTTGCAGTCACCTGCGACGCAGCCCGCGTCGTGCACGCCGACGGCGCGCTGGCGGGCGTCGAGCTCAGCGCCGACGCCTGATCTGATGTCGGCGTCGGTGCGCAGAGCAATTGTGCTCTTGATAGCGCCGACGCCGAGCCACGCAACAATTGAAACCAAGGGTGTCGAAACAAAACTCGACAACACAATTTTCACATTGAATGTCCCATGGATCCGAGCTTGCCAACCGCGCATATCCCTGTGGCTTGGCGCTTAAAGGCAAAGCGCGGACTTAACCGCGAACATGTTCAAAGATGGGTGCACGCAGAGACCGTCTGAAGCGGGGGGGGGGGGGGTGCGATCGGGCGGGGGCCCAATTGGACCGACCGGTGGCAAACCAATCAGCATCCTCACTCTCCTCATCCTCATTATCCTCATCATCCTCATCCATTCCATCCGCCTCATCATCCCTCCTCACCCCGCCCCCCCACCCCCCGGGGGTTGGTTCTCCTGGGGGGGGGGGGGGGGGGGGGGGGGGGGGGCGTATAAACGGAAGTTGGGCCAGGGCCCGAACGCCACCCCATCGGGCGAACATCCACCGCTAGATGATCGGTCTCTGAAGGCACGCCAGATGCCCCGACATGCACCCGAGGCGGCGCCACGGCGCGCGGGGACATGTGCGTCCGAAAACGTTTGACAATCAAGTCTTAGGGGTCAAACGCAGCGATCATGCGTTTGACTACCAAGTTCCGGTGGTCAAACGGATGCAATCATGCGTTTGACTACCAAGACTTGGTAGTCAAACGGCGGTGGTCCTACGTTTGACTACCAAGTTTCGGTAGTCAAACGCGATACGCCTCCATTTGACTACCAAGTCTCGGTAGTCAAACGCTGAACCGCATGAAGGCCTACAGACGGCCTACTCGAGGCCGAGGAGCTGGCGCAGCGTCGCGCTGCTGGCCTTGCACTCCTCGACCCTGGCCTCGAAGCCGTTCCAGTTGCGCGCCTCGTAGTCCAGGATGAGGCTCGCGAAACGCGGCATCCAGCCGCCATGGCCACCCTTGCCACGCGGCGCCCAGCCCGCGTCGGAGCCAGTGCCGCCCTTGTCGGAGCCAGTGCCGCCCTTGTCGGAGTCGCCCTTGCCCTTGTCGGAGCCGCCGCCCTTGCCCTTGTCGGAGCCAGCGCCCTTGCCCTTGTCGGGGCCAGCGCCCTTGCCCTTGTCGGAGCCAGCGCCCTTGTCGGAGCAGCCGCCGCCCTTGTCGGAGCCGCCGCCTCCCTTGTCGGAGCCGCCGCCCTTGAGCAGCTGCTCGAACGCGCGATGGCCCGACATCGCCGACGCCCCGTCCGATTCTGACGTCGCCCACCACGGGTAGTGCAGGGGCTGCAAGGGCGCGCCCTCGAAGTCGCCGCTCGCCGCGGACCAGAACAGGATCTTCCCGTCGTTGGCCGCCTGCTTCCGACCCTGCGCTGTAGTCCACTGTGTCCGCAGAGTACCACCCGTCCTCGGCACGGAAGATATAGAAGGTGGTGAGCTCCCCGTCGTCGACCTTGACCTTGTCGATCGTCTTCCATATCCACCCTCCCGAGAGCTCAACACCTGTGTTGAAATACATGCCAGCCGACATCTCGACCATGCGCAGCGTGCTCTCCTCGGTATTCTGGAGGAACGTGCTGCACTTCTCATAGTCGTCCACAACGACGGCCAACGTGGTGTGCCGAAAGGCGTTGTACTCCAGCACTCCAACCTGCTCGGCGATCTCGGCGAGGAATGCCGCGTCGCCGTCGAGGTTGGGCTGAGGAAAACAAGACATGTCGGTTCTCTCGGCCCTCCTCCACGCCTCATCGCCCTCTAGAAAAACCGAGGAAGGAGACGGGGAGAGAATGACCAAGAGAACCGGATCTGTATATACTGGGTTCCTCATCCCAGCTGGCCTCGCCCGCTGGCGTCAGCCTCAGCCTCGTCGGCGGCGGCGTCGACGGCTGCGTCGGGCCGCGCCTGAGGTTGCGCTCAGCGACGAGGTCCCTGCCGCGGAGCCTGTCCATCGCAGCGCGAGGAGGCTGCTGCAGCTGCGCAGCGATGCGGCTGCTGCAGAGGAGGCCCGCGCGGGCCCGCGCAAGACGCCGCGCGGCGCACGCCCTCGCGGCGCCTCCAGCCAAAACGGCTGATGCGGAGGAGGTGCATGGAAGATGTGCGGATGAGGTCTGTAAGTCGTTTCTGGATGGGCGAACCTTCTGGACACGCAACGCCGAAGACAGATCTTTTCATATGAGGATCTGTCTTCGGCGTTGCGTATCTGACCTCTGAGGCCCCCGTGCGACATGCCAACCCCCCAGCTAGGTCACGAGAAACTGTGGGGCCACATCGGGGGCTCTAACGGAGGTCGGGGCCCATGGCATTCCCAGCTTGTTGCGTGACGACCTTATAAGGATGGGGCGAAGTGGAGGGCCAACCTACGAGATGAGTGAGGGGGGCCGCGGGGCAATGGCAAGGACGAGCGAGGGGGCAGATAGTGCGACTACACATGCGACACAAGCCAATGACCAATAATACCACGACCCGCTGCTACCCTACATCCCTGCCCAGCTCGAACTGTATGTGCTGTTGTTGTTGCTGTTGATTGTACGCGGAGGGGGGCGAGGCTAGGGGGCCACCCCATGAGATGAGAGAGAGAGAGAGAGAGAGAGAGAGAGAGAGAGAGAGAGAGAGAGAGAGAGAGAGAGAGAGAGAGAGAGAGAGAGAGAGGCCACGGAGCCAGGAGAAGGAGGAGGGAAGGGATCGAGGATAACGACGACACATACGAAATGAGACGGCGCCGCAGATGGCTAATCCTCCTCCTCATCCTCCCCCCCCCATCCCTCCTTATACTTATCCTCCTTCTTCTCCTCATCGTCCCATGCCTCCTCCTCCTCCCCCTGGCAACTGCTTGTGTTGCATTCAGACTTATCCCCCTCATCATCCTCTTCCTCCGTCTTCTGCGTCGTCGTCCTCCTCCTCCCCCTGGCAAGTGCGCGCGCAGGCTTGGTCATGTGATTTCTGAGCCCCTCCGAAATCACATGTGCCATTGGTGCCTCCGCCTTCTTCTCCTCCCCCCTCCCCCCCCCTCCTCCTCCTACTCCTCCCCCTCATTCTACTGTTACTACTTCTACTAACAGTTGGACATCCAATACGGCCTGGACATGGCATCGGAAGCGCGTTCACTACACGGTGCAACGGCGCGTGGGGATGACAGCCAAAGCAACCGCAGGACACCTGATGACGACGACATGCAAGAGTTAAGTTCAGCGTGGGGCTGGAATTTCCACGCTCGAGAGATCAGCGTCAACGCTGGGGCCGATAACTGGAAGCGCACGGACGCTCATGGAAGCGCATGCGCTACGCGATACGGATATGGCGCGTCACTCGCGCGCGCTGGCGAATGACAGCTCTCGGCTAGCAAAAGCCGTGCTCAAGCGCTGGGCAAGACCTCGGGCAACCCCGCGACGCGCTGCAGCCTGCCGAGCTGCGTCGATTTGGCCTGCGCGCCCACGGTGCAGGCGCCGACCCGCAGCCGCCTGACATCGATGAAAACCTTCCTCGCGTGCTCGTTCTGCTCCGGCTTGTTTGCCGCGGCAGCGACGAAGCGCTCGAGCCCAAGGGCTTTTTCCTTCCAGAAACCGCGGTCCTTCTTCAAGGCACTGATTTCTCTCCTTCAAGCGGTCGACCTCGGTGCCCCCGCTGGCAGCGACAACGCCGCCAGCTGGGGCGCGCCTCTTCGGAGCCATATCGGGCCTCGGGGCCTCGAAAGTCAGCGCGCGAGCAAGCGAGAAGCTATCGAGCGCACGCGCGCGCTGAATCCTGAGCCTGACGGGCCACGGACACGCGCCCATGCAGCTGCGCGGCTTGACGTGCCCAGATGCAGCCCGATGACTTTTCAATCGACACAGCACGGATCCATGTAGAATTGCGAAGCCCGCAGACCCCAATCACGCGGGCATGTTTAGCCACGTGGCTCACAACTAATTCAGCCATGTCCTGGCCCTGAGCCCGCAGGCGCGCCGTCGTCGGGAAGCTCACTCGGGGAAACCTCTTCACCCTTACAAGCATCACCGATATATTCTGAAGGATCGGTAGATAGGAACGTAACCGCATCCTCGATTGCCGTGCACTTCTTGTAGCCGTTCGTATCACCCCCCTTATCAAACTTGGCAAGGAAAAAGCCGTTCCTCTTGTGGACATTCTTGGGCATCGGCTCTCGCTTCTGCGGTTCATCGAACCCCATTTCCCTCATGATGTGTATCACCGCGGCCTAAGCATCGGGCTTATACACTACAAAGAGGTTGTCACACGGATGAATAGGCCTCAGAACCTCAACTTTAACAGAACGTCGTTTAACTTCCACGTCCAAGCACATGACCTCGAGATCCCGCCTCATGTCAGCCTTATGGGCATGGGGCTTGACGATTTGTGGTTGTTTCGGTGGCGTTTAAAAACCCGCTGCACACGCGCTGCTCCTGCTCCTGAGTGAAGTCATCCGACTGCTGCTGATTCCGCTGGGCTAGCAACGCCTTCAGCCCCCTGCTCAAGATTACGGCCGATTGTTCCAGTCCCGATGGGACCCCATCATTAGCATAAGCCACAAGGCTGTTCAATGTATACTGCGCTGGTGAGATTCGGACAAACGCATCGTCACCCACTGCAGTCACATCATGCGGCTTGAAAATCAGCCAAACTGGCTTGAGCCCATCCACCTTCACAATTCGAGAAAGTTCAAGCGTAGCTCTCTGCATATTGCTAAGAGCAAATCGTGATGCTAGACGCTCGGTTGCCCCTGAGCCTGCGCGGCTACGGTGACTTCGCAGAAGCGCGACACGCAGGGGGCAACGTCATGCGGGGCCAGGAGACGAAGGAGAGGGGGCATGGGGGTGCACGGGGAGCATACAGCGCGTTGGGGTTCACGACAGGGGGTGCACGGGGTGCGCGGGAAGATTTGGGAGGGGGTGTGGTGGTGGTGGTACACGGTAGGTTTTGCCCCCATATACACCACCCGCATGCCCCCATACCCACCTCCCGTGCCCCTTGTACCCCATGCCCCACCCCCCGTGTACCCCCCGCTTCCCGTGTACTTCCTACCTTGTATACCTTCTTCATTCCCTCCTTCATCCTGCCCGTTCCCCCTGCGTGCATTCCGCGTTTCCTTCTCGTTCTTCCCCGCTCGGTCGCTCCAGTCTAAACATTGCTGAGGGGGTGGGGTGGTGGTGGTGGTGGTGGCGGTGGGCGGGGGTGGGGCGTGTGTGCGTGTGTGTGTGTGTGTGTGTGCGTGTGTGCGTGCGCGTGGTGGTGGTGGTGGTGGGGGGGAACGATAGCGATCCAAGGGCAGGGTGCATCAGGCAGATGGTTGCGCGACAAAGGTCGGCAGGCTATACCCCTCAAGCCCGATGCAAAGTCAGAAGCGCGCTTCGCTGCGCCCGAGCAAATGAGAAAACGCAATCGCATCTACACCTTGCGAAATCTCGCCATCCCCCCCCCCCCCCCTCCTCCTCCTACATGGCCATTGCTACCCCCTGGAGCTCCAGAATGGGACGGCATCGGGTGCAGCCGATTCGAACTGCGTTTGTTTCTGACGTCGCTGGCGTGCTGGCTACTCGCAAGAACACCACATCAATTGCCTAATAAGCGCCTGGCTTATCTGCATGCCCGCTAGCACGTACCAGTGTAGAAAGCTTCGTGCTGGCCGACGGTTGGGCAGCTCGCCCAGCCCCCAATCCTCGTCTCATGTCATCCTTCTCCCTCCCCCCGTCCCCCATCCACGGCGCGGCAACGTGTGGACTGTAGCGATGCGGAGTGTTGGACTGGTTCAATCGTAGAGCTTAGGATAACACATTGCGTGCGATACAAAACACACCCCTGATGTAGCATCCGCGCTGAATGCGATGCTTACGACCTCTTCTTCTTCTTGGCGCTCTCCTCGTGGATCGGCACAGCCTTAGCCTTGGGCTTGACGAAAACCTGGAGCTTTACGTTCGGCCCGATGTCGGTAATGTTGGTCAGCGCTGGCAGCGTGATGCCACCGTGGGACACGTGGTTCGTAGCCATGTTGGCTTGCTCCTTATCGTATGTTGTCGCGACCCACCAGTGCGCAGCCACAAGACGCGGTTTCATCGAACTTGCTGGTGCCGTTGTCGCTCGGCTTCGGCACAGGCAAAACAAAACAATGAAGCGGCGTGCCGCTGTCAATCGTGTGGCCGCCAAGCGGCACGCCCGACCCATTAGACGCGTTCTTCGAGCTTATGTTGGCCAACGGTGCCACTGGGACCAGTGTAAGCTGCCCCTGCTTGATCGCACACGTGGTCCGAACCTCATCTGGCTTCCGCCAGAAGGTCAGCTTTTGCTTTCCCATGTGCTTGGCGTCTAGCTCGAGAAGAGCTCGGTACAATATAGCCTTTTGCTTGTCGATGTACAACTGACGGGGCCGCTGATGATCACCCTCCATCTGCTTTGGCGGCTCAGCTTTCGAGTGCGACCACTTATCAAGGAGATCTTCCAATGTAATTTCAGCCGCGTGTGGCTCTCCGCCGTGGTTGACCACCTCGTGAAGCTTGACCATGTGGCCGATGCTGAAGACAGCGTAAAGCCTCTGGGCTGGAACATCCTTCTGAACTACGAAGGACCCGACCGAGTAACCAGCCTTCTTGGCAATCCACGCAGGGTCCTTATGGTCGTTGAACGTCGCCGTGGCAGACGCTGCAGGCATTGCCTTGGCAGTTGCAGCTGCGCCGCTCGAGACCGAATACTTGTTCCACTCATCGAACGTGACGGTCTGACCCTTGATGGAGCCGACACCGCTCAAGAATGATTTGCACATGTCGCCCCACGTGTGCACGACCCCCTCCCGACCCGACTTCTCTTTCCCCACAAGCTTCACAGCAACCCTCACGAATAGTTGCCCTAACGGCTCCAAGGCCGCCTCGATGCCGTCGAGCCCCTTTTGCGATATCCATGGCCTCGCCAAGTATGCGTTCCGCAATCAGTGCTTCAGCCTGCTTAGGCTTGCCTGCAACCTTCGAGACGTCTGCCCTCATCAGCAAACGCGCCACGCCGTCCTCAACCTTGTCGCCAGTGAGGGTTGCGATAGCAAGGGACACCCGCACCAACGGATGCAAATTGGTTTTGGACGCAAGCGTTGCGTGAGTCAGCGCTTCCCAAAAACTTTGGCCAAGCGTAACATTGCAACCAAACTGCTTTGCAACCGAATCCATGAACGCCACGAGTGGAGCACCGTCGCCACCGCCGAAATTCTCGACAAACTCAAGCAATGTCTTGCTGTACTTGGCGCTCGGCACGTTATGCGAAACAACGTTCTCGATTGCCAACTCTTTCCAGCTCTCGAGCTCGCGCGTCCCTGGGTCATTGGCACTCGCCGCTAACGTCATGCAAGTCTCAAGCTCCCCAACCTCAGTGCCGACGTGATTCTGCGTGTTCAAAGCCCTCTGGGCAATAACAGCGAAGCGTGGGAATAGCTCGTCGATCACATTGGGGACCACCTCCCACTTCCAGCCCTTCTCAATCATGATTATATAGGCTTACGCCACATCCGCCGACCCCTCATCTTGGCGGTCTTGCCGGCTCGCTTGAACCGGGCTGGGGGGTCGTGTAGGGGTCCATAATGACCTCTCTTGGGGCCATGTGGACTCCGCTTGGGGTCATCTCGAGGCCCCGGGGGGGCCATCGGAAAAGAAAGGACGCTAATGCAATCTTGGCATCGTTCTGGAGATGCCCAAAGGGTGGAAGCGTTGGATTGGGGCCCGTATATTTTTTGCTGGGTTTGACTTCTTTGGTGAGGCGGGGTTGCTTTTGGGGGCATCCCTCAGCCCGCGCGGGGAACCTCGGGGCTGTGGAGGGGACGAGTCTCACACGCTTGGGAACCGAGAAGGTGTTCGCGGTTTGTCTCGCATTGCTAGGTCCAGGCACTACAAGCCCGAGGCCATCGCGTGACCTACGGGGGCTGAGCTAGGACGCTACGTGCGGCCGAAGCGGTGGTTCGGTTGGTCTTCCCCCGCGCCCTCAGTGGGCGTTTCGTCATCATCATCATCACCACCAGGTGCTTCGCGGGGAGAGAGTGGAGTGGGATGAGTGGGAAGAGGAACTAATTCCACGAGACCAGTGCGAGCGCTGCCGGCGGAGGTTGTTGGTAGAGGCGTTCACGAAGTACGAGTTCCAGAGAAAGGAAAGGCCGGCGTTCTGCAAAGAGTGCACGGAGGAGATGAAAAGCGCGGGCGAGAAATGGTGCAAGACGTGCAGAGGGTGGGCAACGAGAGGAGAGAGTGACGACGCGGCACGCCATGGTAGCGGTCGGAACGCGGACGCGGCGGCCGACGACGGGGGAGCGAAAGGATTAGGACAATGTACTGCGCGAAGTGCAGCGGTATCAAAGCCAAGCAGAACTCGCGGAAAGACAGCGCGAAGTGGAATCAGAGCGTCGGAACAGTGCGATGTACGAACGGTAAGTGCCTGTCGCCATATGACGAGAAGGCGGATATGTCGGAAGCTCAGAAGAAGCACAATGCTGCGGGGGAAAGGCTCTGTCGGAAATGCGCGGAAGAACGAGAGAAAGAGGTGCGACGGGGGAATGCGGAGGCAGCGAATCGCAAGCGGAAAGCCGAGGCGGACTCGAAGCCACTGACGCGCACGGCGCGCGGAGAAGCGTTCTCGGACACGAAACATTTGAAGCGTAAGCAAGTGGAAGGTCATCGAGCGGCGAAAGGAGCGAAAGTGGTGTGCGGAGGCTGCAAGAACCTGGGGTTCACAGCCCGCAGTTGCCAGGCGCATCAGTGCGGCGGCGCGTGCAAGAGAAGACTACCGAAGTCGGCGTTCTCCGGGGGCCCTGCCAACGTCGCGCGCGATGCAAAAAAAAAGGCACCCTGATATGCAAGACCTGCGAATGATGCCCAATCGGGGGCGCGCGTGCGGGGGAGGACACGGGGGAGGGGGAGAGAGGGATGGGGGGTGAGGCGGAGGATGGGGGGAGAAGAATCGGGGAGGAAGAGGATGAGGCGGGGGAGGAAGAGGAGGAGTGGGCGAGGAGGAGGTGGAGGAGGAGGAGGAGAGGGGGAGGAGGACGGGGACACAGAGACGAAACTCGGGGATATGTGCTATGGGTTAGAGGTCTTTTGTATGTGTATAGGGATCTCGCGGCGCGCCTCTCGGGGACCTCTGGAAAACAGTTTTGCACCCACCTGGCGGCCGAGGTGGAGGAGGAGGAGGAGGAGGAAAAGGAGGAAGGGGACACAGAAACAAGGCTCTGGGTTATGGGTTTTGGGTTAGAGGCGTCTTGCACCAGCTTGGGGCCAATTTGGAGACAGGTTTTGCCGTCTTGGGGTCGTCTTAGGCCGAATTGGGAGGCGTCCTGGGCCGTGTTGGGATTCTCTGGGGCCGTCTCGAGGCCCTCTTGGGGCGCCGTGGGGCGATCTTGGAGGCTCTTTGGGCTACGTGAGCCGACGGAAGCCGGGAAAGGCAACAATTGCAAACATGTTCAACAACGCAATGGAAATGTAATGAAATGCGTAATGTGCGCCTCTTTCAGATGTCCTGGGGGTCTTCTTGGAGACTTCGTGGGCGATAGTGAAAGCCTTGTAGGCCATCTTGAGGCCATCTTGGGCCGTCTTCGATCTGTCTTCGGCAGTCTTGGAGCCATCTTGGGCCGTTTTGGAGCCTTCCTGGGCCGTCTTGGAGCAATCTTGGCCTCGAGAGCGCGAATCCTTTTTTGTGCGCAAACGCAGCCCCGCCACCGTGCCTGGGTTGTTGATATGGGACTTGCGCGGTGATCGTTGGGATCTCTTGGGGGTCTTCTCGCGGGGCTCTTGGAGGCAGTTTCGAAGCCTCTTGGGGGCCGTTTTTGATGCCGTTTTGGAGCCTCTTGGGGGCCTCTTGGGGCCCCTTGTGGGCGTCTTGGGGGCCTCTTGGGGCCTCTTGGGGCCTTCTGGGGCCGTCTTGGGGCGGAAGGCTCGGATTGTCGGTTCGGCCCCCCCCTCTTGGGCACCTCTTGGGGCCGTCTTGGGGCCCTCTTGGGCTGTCTTGGGGGCCTCTTGGGCCGTCTTGGCGCCCTCTTGGGCCGACTTGGGCGCCTCTTGGGGGCCTCTCGGGGCGGTCTTGGGGTGCTCCAGGACCGTCTTCAACGCCGTGAAGGCCGACAAGTAGTATATGATCTAAATGTACGTTTCCCCGTAGGAATTTGACGATTTCGGCGCTTCGGCCCTTCTGAGGACTGCTCTTGGAGGCCTCTTGGGCCGTCTTGGAGGCCTCTAGGCTCGTCTTGGGGCCATCTTGGGCGTCTGGGGGCGCTCGTTTGGCGCCTCGGAGCTCTCGCGAGCCGTCTTGGAGGAGTCTCGGGGCCTTCTTGGCCCGTCTTGATCCCCTTTTGGGCCCAAAAGAGCCCCGTGACGCGCTCGTCGCGGGCCCCGGGGGGGGAGGTCGAATCTCCGGTTTGGGGCCCCAGGGGGGGGGGTAGGGGGGGGAACTATCTCACGCGCCTAGAGACCCACAAGGGGTCGGCGGATTTTGAATTGCTCGTTTCGGAACAGCTTTTGCAAATCTATCATGTCTGAGTCAATGCATTGCAATGACTTTTGAGACGTCTTGCCCTGGACCCCTGCCTGCTTACAGAAAGCCGTGGTGCGCCTGCGCCCGACTGTCACGTAGCGCTCTGACCCATTCACAGGCGCTAGAAGCTCTTGGGCTCGATCCACCAGCTGCTTATTTTTACTGATGTGCGTCCAGCGGAGGGGGGAAGTGACCCCAAGCTCGATGCGCAGAGCATTTGATAGCTAGCGAATGTCAGCTCCGCGCGCGTGGATCCTAGCAGCATTGCGGCGTACGTTATGCGGGCTCAGCAAAAAACCCCTCCCCCCCCCCCCCCCCCCCCCCCCCCCTATTGACCGCATGCGTGAGGAAAAACTTCGGGGGAATGTGGTTCACTGTGCAAGCCAGCTTGTGCCCGCGAAGGCACTGCATAAGCTTATCCAAATGCTCATTCGCCTTCATTTTCTTCATGTCCAAAATCTTCTGGAACTCCTGTTTGAGAGCTTGGCTAAGCTCGGCCATTGCGCACGCGGTAGCTGAGCACGTACGTGGGCAGCTCTGGAAACGCACAGCTGATGCTATGAGCCGAGGTGGCTGCAAGCGACGGGAGGCAAATGCAAGTGCAATGGTGAACGTATACATCGCAAGTAAAGCGTTCCAGCCCCCTCATCTATAGTGGGTTGCATGACCCCCCCCCCCCCCCCCCCCCACCCCCCCCCCCCCCCCCCCCCACTCTTATCCACAAATTCAGAGCCCACGCTTGTTAAAACAATGATGATGGCATGCGCCATGGCGTCTGCTATTGAATCCGCCGAACGGGCCCTGGAGCGATTCGCGCGGTGATCCCGAAGCTGTAATATGGATTAGCAAAGATAAGAATCACGCGGGACACAATTCGACTGCCCGAATGATGGGACGTGCAGACAAGGTTGGTCCAATCTCGATGCTCAAATCCTGACAGACGTGCGACGCTGATTCGTGTTTTTGCGTTTGTGGCCCAGCATGGGTTTCATG
>CAUYUJ010003180.1:85690-210690 GCA_963575745.1 Prorocentrum cordatum
AGCTGGCCCGAAAGGCCCTGGCAGCGTGCGCCAGCGTGGCCGACCCGGCGAGCGAGGCCGCGGCGGCGTTCGTGCTCGGGTGTGCACACCTGGCCGCCCGGGGCGGCGGCCAAAGACGGCCCCTCGCGGCGGTCGCCGTCGGCGTCGACGGCCTCGCGAGCGGCCACGAGGGCGAGTGATTTCGGAGGCCCTCGGAGGATTTGTTGGCTCGCGAGGAGGGGGACTGTTGAAGGCCTCCGCGGGGAGCTCCGTCTCGCGCTGGCCTTCGAGCGAGTTGTTGGCTCGCGAGGCTCTCCAGCCTCGGGGTGCTATCCGGCAGCGGCGCCTCGTCGAGGGGCGTCGACGGGGGTGTGTCCGGATATCGTCCCGACCGGCCGCCGGAGGCCCGAGTGATGACCCGAGAAGCACCAGGCGTCGAGGAAGGTTCAGGAGGAAAGAACAAAATTATCCCGGCAAAGCAACCTAACAGCGATGTGTAGAAGAAGAATATCTGGAAGCATTCCCCTTAAGATTTAGGTGAGAATCCAAGTAGAATTCTGCTGTTCTCGCAGTCGCAGCCTGAGCCTGCCTCGGCTTGCCTCGGCCTCAGCCTCAGCCTGCCTCGGCCTCAGCCTCAGCCTCAGCCTGCCTCAGCCTCAGCCTCAGCCACAGCCTGCCTCAGCCTCAGCCTGCATCCGCCTCAGCCTCAGCCTGCCTCAGCAGCAGCTTGCCTCAGCCACAGCCTCAGCCTCTGCCTCAGCCTGCCTCAGCTTCAGCCTCAGCCTCAGCCTGCCTGGGTTTGCCTCGGCCTCAGCCTCAGCCTGCCTCGGCGTCAGCCTCAGCCTCAGCCTGCCTCAGCCTCAGTCTCAGCCTGCCTCAGCCTCAGCCTGCATCAGCCTCAGCCTCAGCCTGCCTCAGCCGCAGCTTGCCTCAGCCTCAGCCACAGCCTCAGCCTCAGCCTCAGCCTGCCTCAGCTTCAGCCTCAGCCTCAGCCTGCCTCGGCTTGCCTCAGCCTCAGCCTCAGCCTGCCTCGGCCTCAGCCTCAGCCTCAGCCTGCCTCAGCCTCAGCGTCAGCCTCTCAGCCTCAGCCTGCATCAACCTCAGCCTCAGCCTGCCTCAGCCTCAGCCTCAGCCTCAGCCTGCCTCAGCCGCAGCTTGCCTCAGCCTGCCACAGCCTCAGCCTCTGCCTCAGCCTGCCTCAGCTTCAGCCTCAGCCTCAGCCTGCCTCGGCTTGCCTCAGCCTCAGCCTCAGCTTACCTCGGCCTCAGCCTCAGCCTCAGCCTGCCTCAGCCTCAGCGTCAGCCTCTCAGCCTCAGCCTGCATCAGCCTCAGCCTCGGCCTCAGCCTGCCTCGGCCTCAGCCTCAGCCTGCCTCAGCCTCAGCCTGACAGTTGGCTCTGGGCAATCAAAATGTAACCTGGGAATGGTGTTCTGGGAACACGAAGACCACGAAGTGGCCTACAGTTGGCTCCAGGCACCCAAAATGTGGCCCGAAAATGGAGTTCTGGAAACTCGAAGACCACGAAGTGGCCTACAGTTGGCTCCGGGCATCCAAAATGTGGCCCAGGAATGGAGTTCTGGGAACTCGAAGACCACGAAGTGGCCTCCAGTTGGCTCCGGGCATACAAAATGTACGCCGGGAATGGAGTTCTGGGAACTCGAAGACCACGAAGTGGCCTACAGTTGGCTCCGGGCATCCAAAATGTACGCCGGGAATGGAGTTCTAGCAGCGCCAAGAGCGATTTTGCGAGGATGTCCCAGGCGATTTGGGCTTCGACGGCAGCCGCCCCGGGTCCCGCCCAGACCCCCCTGTGGAGTCATCTGCTGCTCTCTTTTGACACCACTAGAAACCTATCAGTCTTCGCTGTTAGGTAAAAATATGGGACGGTGGTGGTGGGGACAGTGGTGAGGGGACAGCGGGACGGTGGTGGGGACAGTAGTGGTGGGGACAGTGGTAAGGACAATGGTGGGAACAGTGGGGACAGTGGACAGTGGTGGGGACGGTGGTGGTGGGGACAGTGGTGTGGGGACAGTGGGAATGAGGTGGAAACAGTGGGACAATGGAGGGTACAGTGGTGGTGGTGACAGTGGTGAAGGCGGTGGCGAGGACGGCGGTGGGACAATGGGACAGAGGTGCAGTGGGGACAGTGGTGGGGACAGTGGTGGGAACAGTGGGACAGTTCAGTGGGACAGCGGAGGAGTCAGTGGGACAGTGTGGACAGCGGGGATAGTCGGGCAGTGGTTGGGGGTGCGGAGAAAGTGGGGAGAGTGGAACCGTGGTGGGAACAGTGGTGGGGACAGTGGGGACAGTGCGACAGTGGTGGGGGCACTGGTGGGACAGTAGGGACGGTGGTGGAAACAGTGGGGACAGTGGTGTGAGGGCGTGGTGCTGGGACACAGTGGGGATGTGGTGCGGACGGTGGTAGGGACCGGGGGTCGTTTGTTGGCGTGTGAGAGGGGGGGGGGTCGAACGGTAGTGACCCCCCCCGGTTTCCAGAGGGGGGGGGGTTAGGGGAGGGGGGGGGTTTGCGGGGCAGGGGAGGGGGGGGGAGGGTGGCCCGCAGGGGGGGGGATTTTCGGAGGGGGGGGGGGGGGAACCCCGGGTTCCGGAGGAAGAGGGCGGCAATTTTCCATAGTAAAGCGGCGGTGGATCACGCTCTCTCCTGGATCTCCGACTGCACAAAACATACAACAACCAACGAACATAAACAGCAACACATGAATTTATATATATATATATATATATATATATATATATAACCGAATACAGCCGATAATAAACACCCTGGGATGATAAAGTTCGGCGGTTACGGTGCGATAATAAAAGTATCCACCAGAGGCCAGCATAAAGATGTTAACAGAGGAGCCAAAGCCGAGGATATCTTGAGACATCCTTGGCTTTTTGTCCTCTCTGAGACATCCTCAACAATGGCTTGTCTCGCTTGAGACATAGGGAGGGAAAGAGGGAGATAGAAACAACGAGGGAAAGAGGGATGAAGAGCAATAGGAGAAGGATGAAAGAAACACCCAAAGTTCAAAACTTATTATATGTAATTTGTAAACGCTTCAAATTAAGATTTTCATCTGCTCGTACCTCATCTGTCTTGTGTTCCCAGGATAATCAACCACAGCGATAAACAAGTTCAGGGCGCTAGGGGGGAGAAGAAAGACAAATAGAAAGAGAGAGAGAGAGATAGACAGAGAAGAGGAGGAAGAGAAGGAGGATGAGGAGAAGGAATAACAGGAGAAGCAGAGGAGGAGAAGAAAGATAGGGATATACATAGAAAGATAGAGAGAGAGAAGAGGAGATAGAGGAGGAAGAGGAGGAGGAGGAAGAGGAGAAACAGCAAGAGGAGGAGAGGAGAAGGAGATAGCAAAAATCCAAATGTCAAAACTTATTAGATTTAATGTGTAAGCCCTTACTGACAAATAAAAGTTTCATCTGCTCGCGTAGGGTTGCTCATCTGCCTCGGTTTCATTTGATAACAAATTACAGCGATAAACAAGTTCAGGGGCCACGGGGGAAGGGAGAGAGAAAGAGAGAGAGAGAGAGAAAGAGATATATAGAAACAGAGAAAAAACAGAAAGAGATAGAAAGAGACATACGGAAGTAAACGATCATATTAAAAGAGAGAGAGAGAGAGAGAGAGAGAGAGAGAGAGAACATATAAGGAAGAGATAGGAGGAGAGAGGAGGATGGGAGGAGGAGGAGGAGGAGGAGGAGAAGGAGGAGGAGGAGGAGGAGGAGGAGGGGAGGAGAGGAGGAGGAGGAGGAGGAGGAGGAGGAGGTGGGAGGATGAGGAGGAGGGAGGAGGAGGATGAGGAGGAGGAGGAGGAGAGGAGGAGGAGGAGGAGGAGAGGAGGAGAGGAAGGAGGAGGAGGAGGAGGAGGAGGAGGAGGAGGAAGGAAGGAGGAGGAGGAGGAGGAGGAGGAGGAGAGGAGGAGGAGGAGGAGGAGGAGGAGGAGGAGGAGGATGAGGAGGAGAGAGGAGGAGTGAGGGGGAGGAGGAGGAGGACGAGGAGGAGGAGGAGGAGGAGGAGGAGGGCGAGGAGGAGGGGAGAGGAGGAGGAGGAAGGAGGGGAGGAGGAGGAGGGAGGAGGGAGGGGAGGAGGAGGAGTGAGGAGGAGAATGAGGAGGAGGAGGAGGAGGAGGAGGAGGAGGAGGAGGAGGAGGAGGAGAGGAGAGGAGAGGAGGAGGAGAAGAGAACGACAGAAATTGTTGGTTTCGCTTGAGACATTCTGAAAAAGCGTGTTCGCTTCGCTTCATGTTGCTATCTCAACATAAGAGGGAAATAACCTCGATGGCGAACTTTTCAGGTGATAATGAAGTTCGGCCTCCCCGCCCCCGCGCCCCCGACCAAACTCTTAATGGCCGTGGATAATCAACTCTTATGTGTATAGGGGGGGAGTACATTATCAGAGTGAGGGGGCCGAACGGTCATTCACTGTCCCTGGGTGCGTGGCTGATGTGGAATTCCGCGGTGCGGATTCTTGTTGTTGCTGTTGTTGTGTGTTGTTGTTGTTGTTTGTTGTCGTCGTCCCACCCGCAACCCGCCCCGCGACCCACCCGCGACCCACCCCGCGACCCACCCCGCGATCCACCCGCGACCCACCCGCGACCCACCCGCGACCCACCCCGCGACCCACCCCGCGACCCACCCCGCGACCCACCCCGCGACCCAACCCGCGACCCACCCCGCAACCCCCCCGCGGCCCACCCCGCGACCCACCCGCGACCCACCCGCGACCCACCCGCGACCCACCCGCGACCCACCCGCGACCTACCCCGCGACCCACCCGCGACCCACCTTCGACCCAAACCACGTTCAAGGTACAAACCACAATTTTCGGCGCCTGCGGCGGGCTTTTTTGCATTCCTTCCAAGTGGAGAGCCCGCGACACATCCCGTGACCAACTCGCGACCAACCCGCGACCCAAACCACGTTCAGGGTACAAACCACATTTTTCGGCGCCTGCGGCGGGCATATTTTGCATTCGTTTCAGGTGGAGAGCCCGCGGCCCACCCGCGACCACGTTCAGGGTACAAACCACATTTTCGGCGCCTGCGGCGGGCATCCTTTGCATTCGTTCCCTGTGGAGAACCCGCGGCCCACCCGCGACCCAAACCTCGTTCCGTGTACGAACCAATTTTTTTGGCGCTTGCGGCGGGCTGCTTTTGCATTCCTTCCAGGTGGAGGTGGAGAGCCCGCGACCCACCCGCGACCTAAACCACGTTCACTGAACAAACCAATGCCGCACAAGCGCGGCGGCGGATTCTTGCATGCCGTCTGAGCCCGCAAGGACCTCTTCACGCCCCGCACATCCACGCCAGCCCGTCCAGCAACTTTGCCCTGGCGAGTTGCCTTGATCAGAGAAGGCGGGGAGCATAAAGTGGAAAAAAGGATTGCGTTGCAGTTATCTTGGGAAAGGAGGGGGAGGCAGGATGAGTAAACAGGGGACGAGGAGAACGTGGAAGAAGAGAGGATGTAAGGAGAACGTGGAGAAAGAAAAGGAGGAGGAGCAGGAGGACGAGGGGGAGGAGGGGGAGGAGGGGGAGAAGGAGGACGAGGAGGGGGAGGAGGGGGAGGATGATGATGATGGACGACAATGGGAGGACGATGATGGAGGCCGATGAGGGGGAGGACGACAATGGGAGGACCATGATGAAAAGACGAGGGGGGGAGAGGGAGGACGAGGAAGAAGAGGAGGAGGAGGAGGAGGACGAGGTGGAGGAGGAGGATGACGATGACGATGAGGACGAGGAAGAGGAGGAGGAGAAGGAGGAGGAAGAGGAGGAGAGGAGGAGGAGGAGGAGGAGGTGGAGGAGAGCGCCATCGACAAGGAAGGTGGGGGCCACGAGGTCCGCCGGCTCGACGACGCCCGCGTCGCCCGCGCCCGCCCCCTCACTCTTATCCGCAATTGCGGGGTGCTACGTTATCGTGGGTATGGGATTAATATATATATATATATATGTGTATGAAAAACATCCCTCCAACAAAAACCGGCGGTTGCTACTCGATTGCGGCGTTCAGGGGCCGTTTTCGTGTCCCGGGGGCCATCAACAAACATGCCTCGGGCGTATAGCCACTCCCCACGAAAGGTCTGAAGCTGTGGGGCCGCGGATTGAGGAAATCCCGTGTCAGATGCGAGCATGCCTGGGTCGACGGTTGTCGGCGTCGGCGTCGGCAACGTTGGTCGCCGGCGTTGGCCTCAGTCATCGGATCGTCGGCGTTGGTGTCGGTGTCAATCACCGGCTCATCGACACGGACATCGGCGTCGGCGACGTCGTTGGCTTGGGCGAAGTCGTCGTCGTCGTTGGTGGTAGTGTAGTCCGCGTTGGCGTCGCAAACGTCGCTGACGTTGTCGGCGTTGGGGATCGTGGAGGAGGAGGAGGAGAAGGAGGAAGGGAAGGGGGGGGAGGAGAAGGAGGGAGGAGAAGGAGGGAGGAGGCAGAGGAGGACGAGAGAAAAACAGGAGACGGTGCCAGTTTTCTGGCGGTATGAGGAAGAGCGAGTGTTCGGTAACATGAGGATTTTGGCGAGAAGGGCGGCAGGCGGGAGGGAAGATAATGATGAGCATGACAAGGAGGATAAGGATAAGGAAGAAAGCAATGAAGGAAGAGGATCAATGGGAGGATGAGGCGGAGTCTGATTTTCATTGTGAGTTATGGTGGATGAGGAAGAAGGGGCGGTTGTCGGTGCTGCTCGGCAGCTCTCAGATGTTTCTCCAGATGTCTTGGGAAGTTCCGGAGTTGCTTGGAAGCGTCTAGGTCTTCACCCTGGAAAAAGGGGCAGAAGCTCCTCGACCTCCACCCTCCCTCGTCGCCGTCAGGCGAAGCAGAGGCTCCGTAGGTGTGTCGAGCGGAGCTGGAGCTCGGTCCACGAATCCTCAGGGACGATGCTGGTCATTTCCACTCGATCTTGCTGTGTGGCTTGCTGGCTTGTCAGCCACCGTCATCCAGGAGGATGACCACAGCTTACTTTTTCGTCCCTATGGATGTTGGCACCGACTTTAACAAGCATCCTGCCTCCCCTCCCCCTTCCCCCCCCGGCACAATTACTCAAGGTGAATATGACCCTCCTCCCTCGAAAACGTATTGAAATTACCGCGCCGCACTCCGTGCATTGTGTTTCGCATATGTCCGAGTCGTTTGTTTAATGGGTTTGTCCAATCCGAGCGTTTTCTCTCGGTCCTTCCGAAATTAGGCCCACGATGCAGCGTGGGCCTCATTTCAGGATCGCAGCTTCGCTCCCTTCGATGGTGTTCTCGCCCCTGTGCGAGCCGCATGTCTGGATACGAGTCATCCCTCATCGTTGTCGCCCCCCTCCCTCCCCCTCATCCGATTCTCCCTGATCCTCCTGTTCCTCCCAATGTTTCCACTCCAGTTCCTGCTGCTGCTGTATGTCCTCGTCAGTCTCCTCCATGATCCTTCGTCATCTTACTTCTAAACTCGGGCATGTCCCTCTCCAGGAAGAAGGTTGAACAATAGGCAAAAATAATCGAATGACGATTGTTCATGTAATGTTAACCATAGTCCGGAAACAGTCCTGACATAGTTTTCTGGATATTGGCTAGGCGAACGCACGACGCACGCGATTGGGAAAACATGTTACGCCGCATGGCGCCACCACTGTTTGTTTCGCCACCGTTGGTGGCGGCAGCGCGCACTGTCGCGGTTAGCAGAGGCGTACGTATTTGGCGATGTTTTTTGTTTTTGTTGCAACGTGTTCAACGAGGGCCGACCGCGCAGTACCATCGTGGACGGGATGGCGCGGCGCTGCGATTAGATGTGCGCGCAGCGTGGGCAATTGGACGAGTGCTCTGTGAGCGACCGAAGTGGGTCCTGAAAATTTGGATCCGTGGTGCTGTTCCATCTAGCTACTCTCATCCACAAAAGCCGCCCGATCAGTCTTTGTGGCCGCTGGCATCCAAGTTCTCGCTGCGAAACTCCAGTCCCACCCCCTCTTTACCCCCTCGCTCCTGCGCACTTGCGCATCCTGCCCACCCTACTCCTTTTTCTAGAAGGGCGGCACGCATAGACCGACGCTTCCCACGTTCGACGATTGAGTCTCTTTCGGCAGACGCGCGGGGCATGTTGCGCGCGCGGGACAATCCGCGCCGGACAAGGCATGGTGCCGTTGATGCCATCATCGAGTAGATGAGAGCAGAATAGACGTTGAGATGGAGCGCGGGTGGAGTGGACTGAAGGTTGACCGCGAACAGGTCGACTGCAGCTGGGCGCAGGATACGGTTGGAGTCGGTTGCAACCAGGGCAGAGCTTGGGGTCGGCGTAGAGATGGCATATAGACAATCGTCAGTTCTTGCACTAAAAGCCGAACAGGAGGGTTGCGTGTGCCATCGTGCTGGAGTAGAGTAGACACGGGTGCACTGCGGCATGTGATGTGGCAAAATACAATGATGGCTATGTGTGTACATGTGCGCACAAATTTACAAGCGTATCTACATTAATTGTTACTCATCGAATCGGTAAGGTGGTCGCGCGGATCGCGCGGTGCCGAGTTGGGCGCGCTCCACCGTGGCAGAGCGAAGTGGTTACTTGCATGCGCGTGCGCATACATAGACGTATTTCACGCGTACAGATCGGCGGGCCACATGCGCGCGTAGCAGAGCAGGGCTAGGAGAATGCGGCGGGCTCCAATCGTCGCCGGCACCGTCGGGGCCCCCAGATGGCAGACACGCGTCGTCGTCAGCACACAAGTAGTTCTTTGGACAGGACACCCGGAGTGAGTCTCCGACGTGCCTTGGCAGTTGACAAAATATTCATGCGCAGGAAGGCGCGGCCGCCGACGACGCAAAATTTTCCATTGAAGGATTTCACGCGCAATGCGCGCGCAGCACGCAACAACAATACACCCCGCATATTTCAAATATCAAACACTACTCGCCGACGACTTCCGATATTGTCCGAAGACCTCAGGAATGGTAGTGCAGATTTCCCGCGCTCAGAAAATATGTCAAACATAGGCCAAACCTACCCAAATAGAATTCTAAGACATTATGTTGTCATATGTGCATTTTCAAAATACTCGAAAGATTTGCCAGTGTCAGTAGCGACCTTTCAAAACACTCCGATGACACTCTAGTGCAATTTGCAGATTTTCTAGTTACGCCGAAAATGCTCCAGTGCCATCTGCGATTTGTTCTGTTTCAAAGGCATCCCAGTGCAACCTGTGATGTTGTAAAATACTATACAGATACGCCCGTGCCATTTGCGAAAGTCCAACATAAACCAGATAATACTCCAGGATTTGCCCTATCCAGCATTTTCGAGACATCGAAACTCTCCAGGACGTAGTTCGTGACCATATTCGTGAATCCAGAATCCTCTAGGAGATGCCCCCACGTGTTCTCCGGGGAACACTGCCTTGATTGAGGTGGACGTGGTGGTCTTTCTTCGGGAACGCGAACATCTCGTAGCAATGCCCTCCCCTTTCGCCTGATATCGCGCCGCTGCGGCATCCCCACGTACTGGGCTCGCTGGCAAGTTCAAGCGCTCTGCGTCACGGATGCCAAATGCGCGACGCGCATTGTTGATGCCGTACCCTCGTGGGCTGAACAGTGCGCCGCCATGTTGCCAAGCGCATTTCGTTCCGCGCCAGAGCAGCGCCGCGGCTTTATTCAGCGCGCCCTATCCCGCTGGGGAGCTGGCTCTTCGGGCGCGACCATCAAACGCGCGATATGTGTTACGCGCGTTGCGCGGACTCCAGAACGAAAGTGGCCAATGTTGGTTACGACCGTTTATTGATTCAGTTCTCCCGCGCACCCGCCCGTGTTTTAATCGCGTTTGTGTTGGCATGCGTTTGCGAATGGGGACGTGGGGGAGGAGGTTGTTGAGGAGGATGGCTGGGCGATCGGTCGATCGGCAGGTGGATCGATCGACGAATCGATCAGCAAAAAAAAAATATCCTCGCGGATTTCCGCCAGCCCGCACCCCCCCCGCGCAGCCTCGTTCGCCATGCGCGCGCGTTGCGATAAGTGCTTGCCCTTGAATTGTCTACACGTTTGGATGTGTTGTTTTCTGTTGGCTCCCCTCGCGTGCCCCACGGGCACATGTTGCGTTTGTCGCTTGTCCTTGAGGCGATCCCAGTGGCAATGAGCCGCTTGGAGTCGGCTGAGTGCGAAAAAAAGGGGGGGGTCGCCTTCGAATGAACGCGAATCCATTGAATGTGTAGCGAGTCCTTTTTGCATCGAGCTACAGGAGGCCATTTTTTAAGCAGCGTTGAAGCAGGCGTTTTTTTTTACCTGGCGCGCAGCAGTCTGTGCATGCTACGCGCGCCGAAACACGCAAGGTGGAAACCGCGAAAACGAGACAATCCCAGCAGGAACCCGTGCTTTCCCGAAGTACTGTTGGAGCGTTTTCCCAGAATGTACTTTATCTTACTTCGTTTGAACATCAAATCTCTCACACATCGCCTGTAGGAAAACATCATGCCCCACATAATCATTCTGGTAAGCCGCCTGCTCGCACGCCACCTCCTCCTCCTCCTCCTCGTCCTCTTTCTCCTTCTCCCATGCACGATCCCCTTACCGAGTCCGCAAAACGTGACTTTTTGATGTTCTCGTCGGCTATGACACGCGTCCGCGGAACGATAGCAAGTTGCGCAATGGGAGAATCTGGGAAAGGTCGGATGTCAGCTATAGCGCCTTCGCGCCTACATTGTGTCCTTCGCTGTTCGTCCTCCGTGTCCTCCTCCTTTTTCGAAGTCCTACCATATTTTTTCTGACTTCCGCCAGCCATGTGTTCAATCCGCCTCCCTTGCGGGTCCCGACCATCCGGGGTGGCAGGTGTGTTTGAACCGGACCCATTTGCGATGGTCCCCGGGGCCCGAGAACGAGCCTTCAGAGGCCGACGTCGAGTGGACACTGCTCGCGAAATTCCCACCCGCAAGCGCGAGGCGTGACACCCAGGGAGCACCAGCACATTTTGAGCCTGGCGGCCGCGGCACGCAGTCGCCATTTGTCCACGGCACGAGACGGGGTACCCAGGGAGCACGGACACGCAGGACGTGCGACGCGGTCCAGGAGTTTCTTTTGGATAGTTTCGCAGCCCCGACTCGTCAGGCGGGGAAAAAGGATGCCGCTGCCGCTGCTCGTCCCAGAGAGGACTCGTCGACACTGCTGGGTCCTATTTCGAATTCTGGAAAGGATGCATTTGGAAGAGGTCTGAGGAGTGGCGGTATCGGTACCTCTCTGCCCGCCCAGCGACGACGACGCGCCCACGACGGCGAAAACCACGACGACGACGACGACGGCGAAGCGTCGGAGATCTGGTTTCTCCCTCCTCTTCCCTTCTCCTCGACCCTTCTCCTCTCCACTCCTCCTCCCTCATCCTCCCTCCCTTCTCCTCCCCCTGCTCCCTCCTCCTGCACCGTCGGTTCTCCCTCCTCCTCCCTCCTCCTCGCCTTCCTCTTGGGGCAGCCGCGTAAGCGAGAGCAGCGCCCTGTCCGAAGTCTTTGCATAGGTAGTTCCCTTGGGAACTCTCTGCTCAGCACCCTCCCTCCCCAACCCAGAACTCAGAGGAGGAACCTCCCCCTTTTCCTTTTCCTCCTCCTCCTCCTCCTCTCTTCCTCCTCCTCCCCCTCCTCCCCCTCCTCCTCCTCCTCCTCCTCCCAGGCAGCTGAGAAAGTTTATACTCTTCGCAGGGTCATAAACTTTGCAGCCGCCAGGAGGGCAGGCGTCCCCGACGGCGGAACGGTTCATTTCACAGTGTTCGCCGCACCCTCATATACAGTGGAAGCCCGCACCAAGAAACATCCTGCTTGCCTCCAGGGTGCCCTTGGTTTCTTGGGTTTCGATGGTTTTGCAATGGAAAGCGTGACGCTCCCACACCAAAAATCCATGGACGTCCTGGGATCTCAGGGTTGGGCTTCTTGTGGAAGGTCTCTTGTTGGTCGAGTTCCTACTGTACGGGTTGACTGCATGTCGTGGGATGCCCAAACATGGACAGCCTCCGTCCACGCGCTAACGGCGATGCTGGTAACGGCGATGTCTGTTTCGGTATGGCGGGAACGTGCGGCTCGTGTTTTCCTAAAATTCCGGGGCATCCGCGGATCGGAAATGTAGGAAGATGCGGTTCGTGATTCCTTACAGTTCGGTTTCCAACATCACCGTGAAGCAACATCGCCGTTAGCGTGGCCTTGGATCATGCACTCGGACCTCCGGCCCCCCCAAAGCGACCGCCCTTTCCTGGCGCTTCTGCGCCGGCACGTCCACGAATGGCGGCGACGTCGGGCCTCCGGCCCCCCCAGAGCGACCGCTCTTCCCTGGCCCTGTGGGAAAAAAACATAGAAAAACACACACACACACAAAACACACACACACAGAAACACACACACACAAAAACCCACAAACTGTTTTGTGGGGAAAAACATACAAAAACACACACACAAAAACTCTTCGTGGGAAAAAACACAAACTCTTTGCCGTCGTCCACGGCTGGCGGCGACGTCGGGTCCGGCCCCCTCAGAGCGACCGCCCTTTCCTGGCCCCTCGTCGCCGGCGCCAACGGCTGGTGACGACGTTTGTCCCGGCCCCGCCAGAGCGACCGCCCTTTTCTGGCCCTTTTTCGCCGGCGCGTCCACGGCCGGCGACGACGTCGAAGCCTATAGGGGGGGCTAGCAGCACAGTAACTCATGCCCGAGTACATCAGCACAGTAGTCCATACCCATGTTGTGAATTTCGCCCATGGATACTGACACACGTGGATCACGTGATGGTTGCCGTGGTACCCCCGAGTTCTGCGTTGCCAGGCGATGTGGGTACATCCTCCTCCTGCCCTTCCCCCTCTTCCTCTTTTCCTCCTCTTCCTCCTCCTTTACCGCCTGGTATTCTCCCTCCTGCCCCTGCCCCTCCCCATTCATTATCCTCCTCCGTGTCCTTCTCCTTTTCTTCCTGCCGTGATCCCCTTTCATCCTCCTCTGCCTTCTGGTCCGAGGAGTAGCGGTGCCGATATTTTCTGGTTTCCCCAGCCGAGGGAAGGTGATCCCAATCTCGGCGATGGCGGTTGCATTCGGGCTCCAAGGTTGCCGAAATACCACCACCATCACCAACATCAACGACCCTGGTGTTGGTGTCGGTGCCTATTTCCAAGCCTCCCATCATGGACTCCCATCCCCCCCCTGAGGCCGTGGACCAGGCGAGCGTGGAGGGGATCAGGCGCGCCCCAGGGCCTCGGGGATCCCGCGCGCGAGGTCCTCCTCCCTCCTCCCTCTTCCCTCCTCCCTCCTCCCTCCTCCCCCCTCCTCCTCCTCCTCCTCTCCTCCTCCTCCCTCCTCCCTCCTCCCTCCTCCCTCCTCCCTCCTCCCTCCTACCTCCTCCTCCCTCCTCCCTCCTCCCTCCTCCGTCCTCCCTCCTCGGGGCACCCAAAAAGTGGTGGTGACCACGGGGCAGGGGGGGGGGATGTCATGGCCGTGGCCACGATGTCTCCGCAGATGTCATAGCCCCTCCTCCTGCTTCGAACACGATGCATTCCCTGGATCCCGACCGCCCTGGGGTTTCGGGGATTCCGCGGGGTCCTTCCCCGCTCGTCGGCGGCGGCCAGGAGTCGGCGCCCAGCCCCTGGGCGGGCCTTCGCCCGAGGGCAGAGAGGGCGTCTCAGCAGAAGGCCCGGCGGGCTCTGAGAAGCCCCGCCGCAATCCGAGAGTGGCTGCTCGGTCTCACCTCCCCCCTTGCTCGCCGCCGACAGAGGGGGTCTGATGGCCAGGGGAGGCGTAGATGTCATGGCCAGGGTCATGACATCTCCCCAGGGTTCGTGGCCTCTCTTCTTGCTTCGATGCGTTGGCTGGTGTTGCCTGGTCCGCGCACATGCCTCGGGCCACGATCTGCACACACACACACCCCTCTTGGATGTCCCCCTCTTGGACGCCCCCGGCGCCGTCGGGGCTGGCCAAGAAGGGGGGGATGAATACCCAGGGGATCGACACGATCGAAATTGGTACGGAAAGCATGGGTACAAAGACCGACGGCATTTCCTGCCCATTTTGAACCGGGTTCGTTGTCGGCGTCGCCGCGGACGTTGTCCATTTGAGACCGAACCCCGCCTGCCCAACAACGGGCGTTGTTGTTGGGAGGTCTGGATATCATGGCGGGTCCGATGATATATCCCAGATATTATGGCCCCTTCTCTTTCAGGACACCCCCTAGTCCCCCCCTGGGCCGCGCACGTGCCTCTGGCCATGGAGGAGGAGGAGGAGGAGGAGGAGGAGGAGGAGGAGGAGGAGGGGCCCAAGAGGGCCGCGCCGCGCACCCCTCTTGGGCGCCCCCCTCTTGGAGGCCCCCGAGCCTTCATTCAGCTCTCTCAGATGGGGTCAGAGTAGATGGGTTCGGAGGATCTTGTGGCATCGTCGATGCATCCGCGATACGGTTCAGTATGGAGCCTGATCTTTTCCACGCCGACGGCGCCGATGCATCGCCGATGCATCGGCGATGCATCGACGATGCGTCGCGATCTTGTGACCCCATCTACGCGGACCCCCTCTGGGAGGCCTCCACTTCTCGCGTCTCTCAAAGCGTGAATTACCTGCCCCGCTATCGCTTCCAGGCAAAACCCAGCCATACCACGCGCCTCCTCGCGTCAAGCGGCCTGACCAGTACAGGCCGTGGTTTGGCATCGCTTGGTATCTTTGGGAAGCGAGGGTGGTCAAAAGCGAGGTAGGTTTGTTTTGCCCCTTATCCTCCGCGTCTTCGGACGCCTTCGTCGTCTCCTGCCAGGTTTTTTTTTGCCTCGACTTGTGCTCGGGCGGCAGCGCCCCGCCGTGAGCGCGTGCCGGGTCGCCGCCCGGATATCGTGCCGACTGGCCGCTGGAGGGCCGAGGGATGGCCCGAAGCTCCGAGTGACCTCTCGGAGTCCATTTCTCCATCCGTTCGGTCCGTCGCAGCATCCTGCTCGTACTCCTCCCCCTCCTCCTCCTCCTCCTCCTCCTCCTCCTCCTCCTCCTCCCCCTCCTCCTCCTCCCCCTCCTTAGAGGAAAGAGAACTATGCACATGCACCGACCCTGACAACGCCCATCCTTGACCCAGGATCGGTGCATATACCTTCCTGGCCAAGGCAAGAGGGCGTATGCACCGATCCTGGGCTCAGGATGGTCCTGGCCAGAATCGGTGTATGTGCATAGTTCTCTTTCCTCTACCTCCTCCCCCTCCTTCTCCTCCCCTGAGATCCTGGCGTCACACATGTTTTTTCGCACCGTACAGTCGGGGCCCTGAAGAAGGAACGCTTTTCGTTGGGGAGGGGCTCCGCGTTCCTGAAAAGTTTCGCAGCGTGCCTCAGGTTTTCGTGATGTTTTCGATCGGAAATCGAAGCTTAACTTATGGGAAAAAAAGGACCTCGTTCGTTATTTTGGGTGCCTTAGGTCAAGGCCCCGACGGTACTCCTGCTCGTTAACATGTGTCACGTGTGCGGAGCTAGACTGCCAGTGCCGCGCTTTCCTGTGGCTTTGCTGCGCTCCTGCTCGCAACGCGCACCGCCGGAGGCGGCGGAGAGCCCGAGAGGTCCACCTGCCAACAAAGCAATCGGCGTACAGTCGGGTCGCTGAAGAAGGAACACTTTTCGTTGGGGAGGGGCTCCGCGTATTTTAAAAGTGTGCCGATTGGAAATCGAAGTTGAGCTTATGGAGAAAAGGGGCCTCCTTCCTTATTTAGGCCTCACCGCACCGCAGGCCTGAAACTTTAGCAGGTCCGTGGGGATCTCTTGGGTCAACGACCCCAAGGTCAACGACCTTGGGGTCTTATTAGGCCTTATTAGGCCTCCTTTCTTAGGTCAACGACCCCACCGCAGGCCTGAAACTTCAGCAGGTCCGTGGGGATCTCTTGGGCCAGCGCTGGGCCCCCCTCGCGCAGCGCGCCGGGGGCGGCGCCAGAGGCGGTGGGCCTGTTTTCCACCACCACCACCACCACTATGTGTAGGAGGGGAAGGGGGGCCCCCTCCTCCTCCTCCTCCTCCTCCTCCTCCTCCTCCTCCTCCTCCTCCTCCTCCTCCTCCTCCTCTCCTCCTCCTCCTCCATCTCCATCTCCTCCTCCTCCCCCTCCACCTGCTCCTCCTCCTGCCCCTCCTCCTACTCCTCCTCGTCCCCCTCCTCCTCCTCCTCCTCCTCCTCCTTTCCCCCTTCCAGCTTATGGTGGTGGTGGTGGTGGAAAACAGACAGGCCCATCAAGAGGCACCGCCAGAGGAGAGGGCGCCCAGCGCCGATCCGAAAGCTCCTCGCGGACATCCGACTGCTTCTGTGATAATGCCGCCGCAGGTTTTCCTCCCTCTGATCGATCCGATCCCGCTGCCGATCCGACTCCGATCCGATGTTCCGGTGCTCCGGTGCGGCCAGAGTTCCGGTGCTCCGGTGCGGCCAGGTGCTCGCACGGGCGATGCTCTGCATCCGCCGCGGCCGACCCGGGCTCGACTTCCTCAGCAGACGCACATTCCGATTCGGTCCAGCTCTCCGATTCCAGGCTGACTGGTGCCGACATCAGGCCTCCGAAGCCCGGGTTGTTTCCGTATGGGTGTCTCACGTGACACATATTTTTGCCTCGGGAGGCCCGTTCGAGGCGCTGCCCATCGAATCGCAACAAGGGGTGAAGCACCGGCCACGTTCAAGTGGTCGGGGTTTCCGTGGGCCCCGTCAAAAGACGCAGCGTTGCAGGTCGGGGACCCTCTCTCCTTCTTTTTCACGGCTTACCAGGCCACACCCCCCCCAGCCCGAAGGCCCCAGATCCGAGGCGGGGATTTCTGAATCACCAACCCCCGGAGGAACGGCTTTGGCCCCCGGGGGCCAGAATATATCCATGTCCAACCGCCCGCCGGGTCCCCAGGAAGACGTTGGCCAGGCGGTGGTCATGATTAAATCCCCGCCTCGCACCAGACCCCTCCAAATTCTTGACCGGTTGCTGCGCTCAGTAGCTAATTAGGTTTGCCCGCCGGCCCGGACAACTCCTCTCGCCGCTTGCGCGCTCGCTGGTGGCTGCGACCAAAAAAAAATCTGAGTATCCCGGTTTCTCGCCGTTGGCGCGCTCGCCTTCGGCTGCTAACAAAAAAAAATATCGGCGTATCCCCCTGGGCGCCCCGCACCCTATGCTCACCCCGGGATTCGGTCTTGCGCTGGCCCTGGAAATGCCCTGGGGTACTGCATTCCGTTCCTCAGCATGGGCGCTCTCGCGCTACCGTTTGCTCCTGCCGCCGTTGGTCACTCCTCGGCTCTGTGGTCTCCTTGCTGCGGGGCATCGGCATCCGACTGGATTGGTTTCGTGCCCCCCGCTGCCAATTCACGTCAAGTACAGGGAGTACTGCAAGGTGTGGACGGTCCTCTTCTTGTTCCACGTCTGAGCCGCGGCTGTTCTTCTCCTTCCCCGTTCTCTGTTCTTGTCTGTCGTCGCCGCCTCTTTTTTCGTCGTGTCCTTTTTGTTTCGTCTTCTTCTGTTGTCTTCGTTCGCTCCCGCCTCCCCCGCGTTGTCGCTACGCGTCGCCTTTTAGTTTTCGTCCCTTTGTGGCCTTTTTTTCCCGCGCCTAGCCGGCGACAGTTGCGCCGTGCTTCCGGCTCTCGTTTGTTGTTCGACCTTTCTGGCGCCGCGCGGGTGCCCGCCTGCGGTCGCGATCTAAAAAATCGGCGTGCCCCCACCAGCCCTAGCTTTTCCCGGCTTTCGACCTGCTTCGCGAGCCCGCGTGCCAACAAAGAAAAGTATCCCCGCCAGCCCATCCAGAAACGATGCCCGTCAGAGTTGCCGGGGGGGAAGAAGAAGAGACGCGCATAGTCAAACAGCGAGGGAGGCTTGGGAGATTCCGTGGCCACGTCGATCCGTCTTGGAGCGGCTTTGGGGCCGTTAGGAGCATCTTGGGGGCCATTTTGAACCCGCTTGGGCTGTCTGAACCATGTTGGCGGTCATCTTGGGCTCTCGGAGGCCGCTCGGGGGCCTCTTGGGGGCCTGCCGGGTGCTTCTTGGAGGCCTCTTTGGGGTTTCTTGGGGCGCTCTTTGGCCTTTTTTGGGGGCCAGTTGGGAACATTGGAGAGCCTGTTGGGGCCGTCTTGGAAGGTTTCCGATCAAAAGAGGGGGTTCCTTTAACTTGGTCCCCCCCTTCGGGGGCCACAATGGTGGGAAAAATGGCCCTCCCAGGGGCCGAACAAGGACGCTCAACCTCGTCGCGGCCCCCCCCGTCCAGGTCCAGGGGAGCGGGTCGGGGGAGGGGTAAACCCGTCCCCGAAAAAAAAGGGAAATACGGTTTGTGGAAGAGGAAAGAGAACCTCCTTAGACCACCTGTCGCCCAAAGGCTGGTGGAATTTCAAGTTGGTTGGTGAGCGTATGGGTTCCAATGGGTTCCATTGTGTCTTCTTCTTGTTCGCGAGTGCCTCCCCGCCGAGAAGTTGACGGGCCCAGCGGCGACTTCGGGCTGGGTGGGGGCGGTTTGGTATTCCAGATTTCGTAACACTGCAGGGCTCGGGTCGACCCACAGGGAGATCCAGCGACGAGGGTGTGGAGCAATAGATCTGGTGCAATCGATTTTTGTGGGTGCAATACATTTGGGCGTCCAATACATTTCGGGGCACAGATGCAATACAATATCCCAATGGACTGCGATATGTTTACAACACTTCAGTTCCATTTGAAATACCGATGGCGCACCTCTTGCAATACAGCGCAATAGGCTTCTCCAGCGCAACACATTTGCAATTCAAGTGCCCCCAACCTATTGTACCACCCCCTTACATCTGCAACCATTTGGGGTCACCCTGAGGGGGGGGGGTCGCAACCCTCCCGGACGAGCAATTTCAGACCCCCCCGCCAGACCCAGCCATGCAATGGCGGCCTCTTGCACAGACCCCCCCGAGAAACGTCCGAGGCAGCTCAAATCAGACCCTCCCCAAGTGTGGCCCCCACCCCACACCGTACCATGAAATCTGGAGCAGGTACTCATCGGGTAGTGAGCCCACCTTCTCAGAGGCAACATAAGGGGAACTTGGCTCAGGGGGGAGGCGTCGACCTCCAGTCGCCCACTGTTCGCCGCTGGGGGCCCGACCGCCCATCCCGCCCAGGGACGCTCGGTTTCGTTGTCGGGGCCCTGTTGCGGATCACTCGGTACGTACCGTCGATTCCCAGCTCGCGCGTCGGGGGCCACAACGGGAGTTCCCCCCAGGCGAAAGCTGCCGGCTAATTCGGAATTCGGGCATGTCACCCTACAGGCGGATTCTGGACGAAACATCAAGCATACTCCTGAGGAGGGACATGTGGTTTTGCAGCCCCCGCCTGCCCGGCCCCAGGAGGGGCCTGTGCATTTGCCCCGCGAGACCTGATGGGAACAGCGCACATCCCCACGTAGGAGGGGCAAGTCTGTCAAATGCCACGCCAGTGTGGGGATAGGCATCGGTCAAAAAATAATCATGCCAAAGTGCTCCCGGAAAGAGTTGAGGAAGACGCTCCTGCATAAGCACAGGCACAATTCTCGCCCTTGGATCCGTGCTGTCGGAACGGGTCGAGGTGGGCTGGAACGGGTTGGAGGAAGAGGAAGAGGAGAGGGAGAGCCGGGAACAGCAGGAGGAGGAGGAGGGAGACGGAATGGGCAAGCCTTGTCGGAGGAGGAGGAGGAGGAGGAGGAGGAGGAGGAGGAGAGGCAGGGGGGGAGTAGGAGGACGGGAAGGGGGGAGGGCGAAGGGGAGGAGGAGGAGGATGAGGAGGAGGAGGAGAGGAGGAGGAGGAGGAGGAGGAGGAGGAAGGAGGGGAAGGGAGGAGGAGGAGAGGGAGAGGAGAAGGAGAGGGAGGGGGAGGAGGGGGAGGAGGAACAGGGGGAGTGGAGGAGGGTAAGGGGAGGAGGAGGAGGGAGGAGGAAGGAGGAGGAGGAGGAGGAGGAGGAGGAGGAGAGGAGGAGGAGGAGGAGGAGGAGGAGGAGGAGGAGGAGGAGCGAGGAGGAGGAGGAGGAGGAGGAGGAGGAGGAGGAGGAGGAGGAGGAGGAGGAGGAGGAGGAGGAGGAGGAGGAGGAGGAGGAGGAGGAGGTGTGAGGAGGGGAGGAGGAGGAGGAGGAGGAGGAGGAGGAGGACGACGAGGAGGAGGAGGAGGGAGGAGGAGGAGGAGGGAGGGGAGGAGGCGGACGAGGAGGGGGGGGAGCAGGAGGAGGAGGAGGAGGAGGAGGAGGAGGAGGAGGAGGAGGGACGACGACGAGAGGGTGAGGAGGGGAGGAGGAGGAGGAGGAGGAGGAGGAGGAGGAGGAGGAGGAGGAGGAGGAGGAGGGAGGAGGAGGAGGAGGGGGAGGGGGAGGAGGAGGAGGAGGGAGGAGGAGGAGGAGGAGGAGGAGGAGGAGGAGGATGGAGGAGGAGAAGGAGGAGGCGGAGGAGGAGGGAAGGGAGGGGGGGGGGGATGAGGAAAGGGGGGGGTGGGCCTGGAGGCTGAGGAAGATTTGGAAGAAAGGGGGGGCAGGAGGAGGGAAGGGGGAGGATGGGGACCAGGAGGATGAGGCGGAGGAGGGAGGGGGGGGGAGGTCGTTCAACCCCTCGGAGGGCCGCGCGGGCGTCGTCGTCGCGGCCAGGCGCCTACACGCCGCCCTCGCGGCTTTCGAGCGGCTCGGGGACGCGGCCGCGGCGGCCGCGGCCCTGCACACGCTCGCGGACGGCCTGTTCGCAGCGGGGGCGCTCGAGGATACCACGGGCAGGGCCGCCCGCGAGCCTGTCCAGTGCGACGCGATTCCCGCGGGCTCCTCATGAAGGAAACCCTACCTGCTCAGCGTCGTGACAAAAATCAGGACGGGATCGGGCGGGTCTGTGACGAGGATGCATCCGCTCCAGAGCGTCCCAGAAGCTCTCGGAGCGTTCTGGAACGCTTTGAGAAGGCCGCGGAGCCCGAGACATCTTCCAGAACCGCCGGATTTCAGAGGTTCTCGATTTACCCTCACCCGATGTTTTCCTCGTCCTGGCTTCGCCTTGCAGGCGGTTCTCGGTAGTTGTGGCCCCCTGGGCGCCCTCGACGTGCCCCAGGGCCGACGCAACTGCCCAGCTTTGGCGCCGCAGACCGCCACACACCGCCGAAGACCGCCAGATACCGCCGAGGACAACCGACGACCGCTGCTGGGCGTTGCCGCTGCCTCTCGGGGCCGCTTGCGCCGCACGGCCTCGTTCTCTTTTCCTCGCGGGCCTGGGGCGGGCTTGCCCGGGGCTCGGACCCGTCCGCGACTTCAGGGGCCAGTTCCAGTCGCAGACGGTTCTCTTGGACCGAAACAAGGTACAGTGGGGGCCCATACCAAGAAGCGCTCTGCTTGCCTCCAAAGCGCCCTGGGCTTCCTGGGTTTCTTGGGCGATGGATTTGCCGCGTAAGGCGCGACGTTCCCACGCCGGAAATCCATCGGCGCCCTGGTGTCTCAGGGTCGGGTTTCTTGTGAATTGTTTCTTGTGTACGGGCCTCCACTGTATTGCACCCCCCCAAAAAAAACACCGACGACCGCCGAAAACCCTCAGGAAACAGCCATCTCCCGCCGAAGACAATCAGAAGACTGCCGAGCGCCGTCAGAAGGCCGCCGAAGAATGCCCAAGGCCGCTGGGCAGCAAGGGGGCCATGGTCGAACACGTGCTTGGCATTGCTCGGACCCGTGGATCTTTCCTCGCCGGTGCTAGCGCCAGGAAATCTGGACCGTCGAGGATCATCTTGCGAACAACACGAAATGAACGACACCTGAAAGTGCGAAGGGGAAAGGGCGTCCGAGCGATGGCGAGCGCAGCACTGCAGGCGGTTCGTCCGATCGGCGGGCAGAGGCGCCCCTTTGGACAGCCGCGAGGACGGGCTCGGCTGCGCGTGGGAGGCGCTGTCCTATCCGGTCGCGCTGCCGCGCATGCAGCCACCACATAGACCCAGCGCCTCGAAGAGGTCGAGGCGGCGGGTTTCGGTAGTCTCGCGTCGTGTCGACCGGCGGCGACCCCGCTGCCGGCATTTCACGCTGAACGCCGCCAGCGTCCCAGAGTCCGTCGATGTTGAACGATTTGACGTTTCGTAAGCGGCCGCTCATTCAAGGCTGAAAGATCCCCACGGTGCCATAAACCAAAGCCGCAGTCGGCACGACACGAACTTGTCGTACGGAAAGAGTGAGGACGAAGGCTGACAGCTGCCATGTTGAACAGAACCCGCTGTCGGCGTCGCCGCGGGCGCGTTGACCATTTGAGACGGAAAGTTGCTTGCCCAACAGCGGTTGCAATCGATTGTAGACATCATGTGTTGTTGGTTGTGTGCCCATGTTTGCCGTATCGATCGCGAGCGTGCCCAGGTTTTGTCGAATATGTTATTGTTTGGTGGGCGGCTTTGGAATCAAATTGTAAGGGGACAGCACGAGATGAAAAAGGCGGTGTCCTCCTCCGAGTCGAGCGTTCCAGGGGCCCGCGAGTCGAAAACATCGGTGCAACTGAAGTCTGTGACTGCGGTACAAGGGGAGCGATGAGGGCAAAGTGGCGGGGTTGGGAGAGGGCTGCATACCTCCAGCGCCGTCTTTCTCGTGCTTTTGTGATAGTTGTTTTACTCATTGGTTTGCCGATCGGCGCGGGCCCTCGCACCCCCCCGCCACCCTCCCCCCTTGGAGTGGATCTTGTCTGTTTTTGGCGCCTGTTTTGAGCAGGTGGGGCCCCTCCCCCGTAGGACGCACTGTCGCAAACAGTCGCACTAAGCATCCAGAGCCAGAACCCCCCCCTCTCCCCGTCCTCTCTGCCCAATGTCGAATCGCCGAATGAAAAACTCTCACTTTTTCTCCCACGCGTGCAATGCTTGCACTGCGAGTTTCGTACTGAAGCGTTGACTGATCATCCTGCTGTGCTGGGTGTTCTCTGGCTGGGCGCCTGTGCAAAGCATTGGTGAATCGTCTTGACCTGCCGGCAGGTCCACCACATAATGTTCTAAGGCCAGTCTGTGGTTTGCACAACATGTTTCTAGACCATGTCTATACGAGACAATTCTGCAATATCCCACCAGCTTTTTATGTTCTAAGATCACTGCCCTTGTCATTCGAACAGCCACGTGTCCCGAGCGCACCTCGTGCAAGGTTTACAGGAACTCCGGGGCGGCCTGTCCCTGCTCAACCTTGAGCGCCTCGTGGGCGCTCGGTGCGAAGGCTGATGCTTCCCTGGTCTTCCCCCCAGAGGGCGGCGCCTCGCATGCGCCCTGGGCGCTTGCTGGTTTCGCTGGACGCGCGTATAGTTTCTCTCGTGTACAGAGTAGCGCGTTTTTCCCGAGTGCCGAGACTGGAAGTACCCCCCCTCGCGCATTCGTTTCTCAAGTTTCTTGGGTACGGTCGTTTATCCGACATATGAATTCGTACCATTTTTCGTGGGCGATTAATAGCCGTAGCCGCGGCCTCGCGGGCCGGGCCCCGTGACCGCGACCCCGCGGATACGGGGCATGTCTTTCGCGGAGGCCTCGCGCGAAACGCGTATCCGCGGGGTCGCGCCCAGGAATCCAGACTTCGAGGGCACGGATAGGGCGATGTTTGCCGCTCCTGGAGTCCAGCCAGGCTGTTGTTGCCCCCCCTCCTTCCCCGTCACACGTTTCTACGCGGATCTCTCGCTTTGATATCATGTGTGTGTGTTCACTGCGTCCTTACTTACGGGCAACACGCGCGCACATGTCACACACTCGATCAAACACCAGTGTTCGCGAAATTGTGTAAGGTATCCGTGCGCGTGAGCTCCCTGAAACTATGACAAGAATAGCGCTTGTGTTGCCAATTGAGCAAATTGGACCATGCGCGCCACGCGCACGCATCATGCCGAACTCGTTCAAACATCATCGCGCATCCGTCAAAACTTTGGCAAACAGTAGCATGCGGGCCATACGATCGCGTCCCTGCGCGCGCATGTAGAGATCATGGTGAAACCATTGGTGGCACAAGCATCTCTAGATGAGGTCTTCCGAACTATCTGAAGACCACCTAGGCGCCCACAGGAGGCCCCCAAGAGCTTGTAAACATGCTACGTAGGCGCCGCACTGCCCACGAACGCACACGTAAACGCCAACGGTGGTACAATTCGGGCCGGCGGAATGAGCGAAGCGATCAAATGAAACCCCAAAGCATTCCAACGGTATTACCCGCGCAGTCTTCCTCTGCATGCTCATCATCACCATCGTGTTCAGCATCTTTTGCGTCATCATTGCCATTGCAAACATACTCATCATCTTCATCAGGACTATCAGCTTCGCCGTCATGGTCACCTCCATGGTCGGAGTGAGGGGGCCGAACGGTTTTTCACTGTCCCTGGTGCGTGGCTGAAGTGGGATTCCGCTATGCGGATTCTTGTTGTTGTCCTGGAACTCTCACTGTTGAAGAACAATTCTTGTTGATCCCCCCTCTGGTGACGATTGTGTGTTTTCATCGAAGACGCCTACGGCGAATCACCGCCGCCCCCTGCCTTTTTGGAAACGCCTATGTGGCCGAACGTCGTGGCCAGAGGCCTGCCAAGCTATCGGACCATGTGTTCCCCGAATCGGTTTGGAAAGCGTTCGGGGAACACGGTGGGCGAGGCTGGGCCGACTTGGGCCTTTCTTGGGGTGTTCCAGGAACGTCTTAGAGGCCATCTTGAGCGTCTTGTCGCGAGGTGGATCGCGGGAGGGTCGCCGTCCGAGTCGCGGGGGGGGACGACGTTTAACAACAAACAATAATAAGCAAACACCTTAACAAAACAACAGACAAGCAATTTACAGCAACAACAACAACAACAGAACCAACACCGATAACGACAACAACAACTACACCAACAGCAATCATTTTAAGACTGTTCGCTCTGATCTGCTCGAATGTCATTCAGCGTGTATGTCCAAATCCCTCGTTAACTGCCGCTTCGCCTTCGATTGACACCTTTTTTGGGGGGTATATTTTTCTTCCCTGCAGGCCAGAAGCGGCGGGGCGGCCGCGGACCGTCGGCCTGGCCAGCGGCAGCGCTGATCGGCGGCAACCCGACCCCAAGAGTAACGGACAGGGGGCCGACCACCACGACGACGACGAGCGAAAGCGGGAGCGAGAGCGAGAGCGACAGCGGGGCCACGAAGGGCAGGAAGGGAGCCACAAAGGGCATGCGCATGGGGCCACGCAGGGCGCGAACGAGCGGGGGCCACGAAGGGCAGATAATGTGAGGCCACAGAGGACAGCGAGGGAGCCGCAGCGGGCGACAGCGGGGCCACGAAACGCATGCATATAGGCCACGACGGGCGCGAACGAGCGGGGGTCACGAAGGGCAGAGAGGGGGCTGCGAGGGGGCTACGGAGGGCTGCGAGGGGGCCACGAAGGGCTGCAACGGGGGGCCACGAAGGGCTGCAACGGGGCCACGAACGGCAGCGAGGGGGCCAGAAAGGGCTGCAACGGGGCCACGAAGGGTAGCGAAGGGGCCACGAAAGGCTGCAACGGGGCCACGAAGGGCTGCAACGGTGGGCCACGAAGGGCTGCAACGGGGCCACGAACGGCAGCGAGGGGGCCACAAAGGGTTGCAACGGGGCCACGAAAGGGTAGCGAAGGGGCCACGAACGGCTGCAACGGGGCCACGAAGGGCAGCGAGACCACGATTCCTAGGTAAACTGCGAGGGGGTCCTCAGCTTGAGCGTGATCCCTGGGTGCATGAGTGTGGGGAGCGCGGCGTTTCAGTAAATTGCGGGGAATTCCAACGCAAGGGCGCGATCCTTGAGTACATTGCAAGCAAGTCTCCAGCGAGAGTGCGACTCCAGAGCACCTAGGGAGCGATGCCTGAGTAAATTGTGAGGAAATCCCAAGCGAGAGCGCGATTCCTGAGTACATTGCGAGGACGTCTCAGGCGGGAACGGGGGTAAATTGCGAGAGCGTCTAAGGCGGGAGACGTTCTTGTTGCAATCCGGGGGCCAACAACACAGTTTGAGCCTCGTGGCTTCCCCTGGTTAAAAGCAGGGTTCGAACCTCGGGGGAAACAGTTCAAATCCGCCGCCCCCCGTCGATTCATCGCAGGGGTGCCTGGTGCGCTGGACTCCTTACGGTTTGGTTTTGGTTATTTGTCCAACAAAACTCCCCCTGCCGCTTCGGCCCGTCCCGCGGGGGTCCCGGGAGGGAGCTCCAGGCTCGCAAACAACCTCAATGTCCACAACAAACCTTCCAAGACTAGACGGTTCAAGATGGCCTCCAAGATGCCTCCAAGACGGCCAAGATGGCCCCAAGATGCCTCCACGACAACCCAAGATGCACTCAAGACAGCCTAAGAACGCCTCAATATGGCCCAAGACGGTCAACGAGGGCTCTAAGAGGCCTCCAAGACGGCCCAAGGGGCCTCCAAGAGGTCCTCCAGGGGGGGCCAGAGAGGACACACTCATTGATTTTCTGTTTTGGTTTTTGACGGATTTTGGCATGTGCTTCTCCTCGGCATTCCGACGGCTCAAGACGGCCCAAGAGGCCCCCAAGATCGCTCACGCTCCAAGATGGCCCGATACGGCCCAAGATGCGCCCAAAACGGCCCCAAAAGGGCCCCAATATGGGCCAAGAGGCCTCCAAGACGCCCAGGATGGCCCGCCAAGTCGGCCCTGGGGCACCCCAGGAGGGCCCTAAGTCGTCCCAAAGAGGCCCACCGAACGGCTTCCGACGGCGTCAGACGGGCCAGGATGATTTTCCATCGGTGTTTGACGGATTTTGACATGTGCTTCGTTTCGGCCTTCCAACGGCCCGAGACGGCCCACGAGCCCCCAAAGATCGCCCAAGAGGCCTCCAAGATGGCCCCAGAACGGCCCAAGAGGCCCCCAAGACGGCCCCACGAGGCTCCCCGAGGCCCAGGAGGCTTTTAAGGCGCCCAAGATGGCCTCCAAGACGGCCCTGGAGCATTCCAAGAGGGCCCCAAGTCGGCCCAGAGAGGCGCCCCAAACGGCTCCCGACGGCGTCAGACGGGCCAGGAGCCCACCAAGACGGCCGAATATGGCCCTAAGATGGCCCAAGAAGCCCTCAAGAGGGCGTCCAGAACGGCGAGAAAAAAAAACAAATCAGTGATTTCCTAAGAGATGTTGAAGGATGGTGGCATTTGCTTTAGTCTGCCTTCCGACGGCCCGAGACGGCCCAAGAGCACCCAAAGATCGCCCACGAGGCCTCCAGTATGCCATCAGAGAGGCCCAAGGGGCCCCCAAGACGGCCCCAAGAGACCCGCCCGCGACCTATCCGCGACCCATTTGCGACCCACCCTCGCGATGCAGATTATTGTTGTTGTTTGCTGTTGTTTGTTGGTGTTATTTGGCGTTGTCCCCCCCCGCGACCCACCCCGCGACCCACCCGCGACCTACCCGCGACCCACCCCGCGACCCACCCGCGACCCATTCGCAACCCACCCCGTGACCCGCCCGCGTTCCACCCCGCGACCCACCCCGCGACCCACCCGCGACCCACCTTGTGACCCACTTGGCGACCCACCCCGCGACCCACCCGCGACCCGCCCGCGACCCACCCCGCGACCCACCCACGACCCACCCGCGACCGCGACCTACCCCCCGACACACCCGCGACCCGCCCGCGACCCGCCCGCGACCCACCCGCGACCCGCCCGCGACCACCGCGCCCGCGACCCGCGAACCCACCCGCACCCACCCCGCGACCCCCCCGCGACCCACCCGCGACCCACCCCGCGACCCACCCGCGACCCACCCCGCGACCCACCCGCGACACCCGCGACCCACCCGCGACCCACCCCGCGACCCACCCCGCGACCCACCCCGCGACCCACCCGCGACCCACCCCGCGACCCGCCCGCCCCGCCCCACCCTCGACCCATCTGTGACCCACCCGCGACCCACCCCGCGACCCACCCGCAACCCACCCGCGACCCACCTCGTGACCAGTCGCGACCCACACGCGACCCACCCGATACCCACCCCGCGACCCACGTTCGACCCTCCCGCGACCCAGCCCGCGACCCACTCGCAACCCACCATCCCACCCACGAACAGTCGGCGCATTTCGCGGGCTCGTTGGATTTATACACATATGGTCCAGGGCTTGGGCCCCCCCCTCCCCCCCAATGCTGATGCCATTGGGCCCCCCCCCGCGCGATGGTCCCCCCCGCTCCCCCCCCTGTGGGCGTGGCGTGGTGCTGCGCTGCGGTGCCCCTCTCCCCCCCCTGTGGATGTGGTGTGGTGCTGTGGTGGTTCAGAGGTGGGTGTGGCGTGGTGCTGCGCTGCGGTGCTCCCCTCCCCCCCCCTGTGGATGTGGTGTGGTGCTGTGGTGGTTAAGAGGTCGTCGTCCTCGTCCTCGTCCTCGTCGTCCTCGTCGTCCTCGTCGTCCTCGTCGTCCTCGTCGTCGTCGTCGTCGTCGTCGTCGTCGTCGTCGTCGTCGTCGTCGTCGCTCATGGGCCCGGAGCCCGGGATCAAATATATGATCCAGGGTCGAGGGCCCACGGGCCGCCCCCCCCCCCCCCCCCCCGAGATGGTATGGTCCCAGGATCCGGCCCCCCCCCACCCCCCCCCCCAGCTGGTATGTCCAGAGGACGAGACGACGACGACGACGATGACGACGACGCCGACGACGACGACGGACGAGGACGACGACGACGACGACGGACGACGACGACCGATGGTGTTTTTTTTGACGAGACGACGACGACGACGAGGACGACGACGACGACGGACGACGACGACGACGACGACGACGGGCGACGACGGCGACGACGACGACGACGACGACCACGACGACGACAAACGATGGGCTGCGGCGGCGACGAGCTGGCGGCGGCGGCGGCGACGACGGCTGCGGCGGCGACGACGCCGGCGGCGGCGGCAACGACGACGAAGACGACGATGACGACGGCGACGACGACGATGACGACGACGACGACGACGACGACGACGAGAACGACGAGGACGACGAGGACGACGACGACGACGACGACGACGACGACGACCTCTGAACCACCACAGCACCACACCACATCCACAGGGGGGGGTGAGGGGGGAACTGCAGCGCAGCACTACGCCACGCCCACCTCTGAACCACCACAGCACCACACCACATCCACAGGGGGGAGGAGGGGAGCACCGCAGCGCAGCACCACGCCACGACACGCCCACAGGGGGGGGCGGGGGGGGACCATCGCGCGGGGGGGGGGGGGGGCAATGGCATCAGCATTGGGGGGGGGCCAACAAACCAATGTGATGCTGATGCCCCCCCCCCCAATGCTGATGCCATTGGGCCCCCCCCCCGCGCGATGGTCCCCCCCGCCCCCCCCTGTGGGCGTGGCGTGGTGCTGCGCTGCGGTTCCCCCCCCCCCTGTGGATGTGGTGTGGTGCTGTGGTGGTTCAGAGGTGGGCGTGGCGTGGTGCTGCGCTGCGGTGCCCCCCTCCCCCCCCCCTGTGGATGTGGTGTGGTGCTGTGGTGGTTCAGAGGTCGTCGTCGTCGTCGTCGTCGTCGTCGTCGTCGTCCTCGTCGTCCTCGTCGTCCTCGTCGTCCTCGTCGTCCTCGTCGTCCTCGTCGTCGTCGTCGTCATCGTCGTCGTCGTCATCGTCGTCGTCGTTGTCATCGTCGTTGTCGCCGTCGTCATCGTCGTCATCGTCGTCGTCGCCGCCGCCGCCGGCGTCGTCGCCGCCGCAGCCGTCGTTGTCGTCGTTGTGGTCGTCGTCGTCGTCGTCGTCCTCGCCGTCGTCGCCGTCGTCGCCGTCGTCGCAGCCGTCGTCGTCGTCGTCGTCGTCGTCGTCGTCGTCGTCGTCGTCGTCGTCGTCGTCGTCGTCGTCGTCGTCGTTGTCGTCGTAGGAAGCGGTCAGACCGTAGTCGGTACGTGTCCGGTCGTCGGCGGTCGGTCTTTCTGGGGCGCCAATGCCATCTCGGGGGCTAGGGGAGCGGGGAGTCGAGGAATCTCTCGGGACAATACCTTCGGTATGGTTCTTTTGTTTTTTTGCTTTCTTTTCTGGGGGGGGGCCGTGGGCCCTCGACCCTGGATCATATATGGGAGATCCCGGGCCCCGGGCCCCGGGCAGCGACCATCCTTGTATATGCGTGATTCCCTCCCCTGGCCGTCCCCAGGGGCTCCCAGACGGCCCCAAAACGGACCAGGACAGCTCGGAAACGGGCCCAGGAGGCGCCCAAGGTGGTCCAAGAGGGCCCCGAGACGCCCAAAGATCGCTCCAAGACCCCCACGATGGTCCCAAGGCGGCTTAAGTGGCCTCCAAAACGCGCCAAAAGCTTCCAAGAGGCGTCCTAAGAGGGCCCCAAGAGGCAACATTCATTGATTTTTGAAAATGGTTTTTGAAGGTTGTTTTGATTCTCGCCGTTTCGGCGACCGGAAGCTCCAAGACCGCCCAAGAGGCCCCCAAGACCGCCCCAAGACGGCCTGAGACGCCCCCGAGACGGCCCAAGACAACCCCAAGACGATCCAAGAGGCCCCGATGACGGCCCAAGAGGCCCCCAAGACGGCTCCAAGAAGGGGCCAAGACGGGGATCCGAACGGACTTTTCGGGCCCTCGGCCCCAAGAGGTCCCAGGAGGCCCCGAGAGGCCCCCAGGAGCCCCCCAGGACTCACCACCCACCAAACCACCCCAACCCAACCCGAAGGCCCAAATTTATCCTCGATTTCCAATGGGGGGGGGGTCGGAGAACGTTGAGAAAACACATGGTATCCGTACCCCCCCCAACCCGAAATTCGGGTCAAATTCGGGTCTTCGGGTTGGGTTGGGGTGGTCTGGTAGGTAGTCAAGGACGCCCCAAGAGACTCCCAAGAAGCTCCCAGGAGGCCCCCAGGACGCCCCAAAGGACCCCCAAGAAGCTTCAAGACCGTCCAAGAAGCAGTCCAGACCGCCCAAGAAGCCTACAAGATTCACTTCCGGAAGTCCCGAAGAAGCAGAAATTATCATTGTCGGCCGAGGAGGCCGCCCAAAAGGGGCCCAAGAGGCCAAATCCATTGATTTCTCAGTGGTTTTCGAATGATTTTGGGGTTCGCTCCTTCTCGGCCTCCCGACGACCCAAGACGGCCCAAGAGGCCATCAAGATCGGCCCAAGAGCGCCCAAGAGACCTAGGTTGCCCCAGGACTGCCCAAGAGGCCCCCAAGACGGCCCCAAGAGAGCCCAAAGACTGTCCAAGAGGCCTCCAAGACGCCCAAGATGGCCTCCAAGACAGCCAAGATGGCTCCAAGAGAGCCCAAGATGGCACCAAGGTGTCTCCAAGACAGCGCAATATGCACCAAAGACGGCCCAAGATGGTTTGAAGATAGCCCAAGACGGCCCAAGACGCCCCCAGGAGGCCTCCAAAACGCCCCCAACGACCCCCAAGAGACCCAAGACGGCCCATGACGAGAAGGTGTCACATGTGACGGCTCTCCTCTTCCTCCTCCTCCTCCCCATCCTCCTCTTCATCCTCCTCCTCCAAGACGCCCCCAGGAGGCCTCCAAAACGTCTCAAGACGCCCCCAAGGGCCCCCAAGAGGCCAAGATGGCCGAAGACGAGAAGGTGTCACATGTGACGGCTCTCCTCTTCCTCCTCCTCCTCATCCCCCTCTTCCCCCTCCTCATCCTCCTCATCCCTCTTCCTCATCCACACCATCACCATCATCATCATCATCATCATCATCATCATCATCATCATCATCATCATCATCATCATCATCACCACCATCAAGCCTGGAGACACAACGCGTCACAGGTTAGGACGTCCGTATTCTCTCGCACATGGACCACCGAGACAGCTGGGCGGGCGCGGTGGCGGGACTTGCCGCAGGCAGCTGGATATCTACAGCTGGTGCTACTGGAATTCCTGGGCGCCCCTCTCGGGGCGAGGGCCAGCCAACGTCCTGTCGCATCGCCCCCCTTCCTAGGAAGAGGGGGCCAGAGGATGAGGAGGAGGAGGAAAGGGAGGAGGGGGACGAGGAAGAGGAGGAGAACGGAGGGGGGGAGGAGGACGGAGGGGGGAGGAGGACGGAGGGGGGGAGGACGGAGGGGGGGAGGAGGAGGAAATGAGGGAGGAGGGGAGGGGCAGGACGACGAGGAAGAGGAGGAGGAGGAGAGAGGAGAGAGGAGAAAGGAGAGAGGAGAGAGGAGGAGGACCAGGAGGAGGGCGAGGAGGAGGGACAGGACAGGACAGCCATCCACGGATGAAAGTCAAGGCTTTGCCGCCAGGGGAGCGCCGCCAGGTAAATTTGGGCCCGGTGGTCAAGGCTGGCCCTTCAGAAGCCACGGGAACAGTTCGATAACGCGAGTCCTCTTCCCTCTTGCACAACCCCTTCTTCCCCGTCGGGGAGGGGTTTACCCCTCTCCCTACCCCCTCCCCTGGACCTGGACGGAGGGGGCCGCGATGTGTCGAAGGAGGAGGAGATTTGCGGAAGATGAGGAGGAAGAGGATTATGATGAGGAGGGAGGAGGATGAGTAGCAGGGGAAAGAGGGCAGATACGCGGCGGCGGGATTGGCCCAATGCCAGTCTACACATATATAGACATGCGTACACACATATGCATACATGTATACGTTCTGGCAGTGGCGTGATGGGTTGTAGGTATGGAGTGGGCATCAATCAATAACTTGTGATAAGAAAGGCCCTTGCACCCCTCACTGGGACATTCGCACTTTATGATGCGAAGTCCATGGGCGCGGCTAGAACCTAAGCGCGCGCGAAGCGCGTGTGGTTCTAGTACATGTATATATATATATATATACATACACATATATACATATATATATATATATGATCCGGGCGTTTGCGGCGGGCTTCTTCACAGTTTCGCAGACTGCAAACGTCCCCGCCGCACCCTCACATTCTTATCCGCGACTGCGGGGTGCTACGGTAAGCATCATTGTCATCGTCGTTGTCGCCGCTCTCGCCATCATCGCCGTTATCGTCGTCGCTGTCGTCGCCGAAGACGTCGTCACCACCGTTGACCGCCCGCCCGAACCATTGATCCGCACATAATATGATGAATCTAGTCGGTTCGTTGCGCCTGATGAGTTTTGTCAGACAGACTGCGTTTGGGTGTCTGGAATGTTTTCCGAGCAGTCGGTCGACCATTCTTCAAGTTCGGCAAACAGTAATTATAAGACCCTCCACATCTCAGCACACAGCTTGCCTCACGTAGCTGGCACAACACGAATGGTGATTTCAACGGTTGGTTTGCATCCGATATATGTGCATTCTGTTTTTCTGCAGTTGAATGTTTATGTATACATATAACGGCGCACCGGGTCGGGGGGCCCGGGGCCGGGACCTCTACCACAAATGTGCGCCCCGGGGGGCCCGGAGGCTCGTCGGGGCTTGCCGGAGGCCTCCCCAGTCAGACAAGACGGCCCAAGAAGCGCCCAAGACGGCCCAAGAAACTTCCAAGAGGCCTCCAAGAGGGCTCCGAGATGCTGAAGATGGCCTCCAGACGTCCAAGGACGCCCCCAAGAGGCCCCAAGAAGCCTCCAACATGCGTCCCAAGAGGGCCCCTAGACGCAAAAAATTGCCCATTCCCTTCGTAAAACGTACATTTTCAACAAAGTTGTCTTTTGGGCTTTCCGACGTTACAGGACGGCCCAAGAGGCGCCCAAGACCGCCCCAAGACGGCCCAAGAAGCTTCCCAGAGGGCCCCAGGACAGCCCAAGAGGGCCCCAAGACGGCCCAAGAGGCGCCCAAGATGGCCCAAGAGGGCCCCAAGACGGGCCCAAGAGGGGGCCCAGAGGGGGACCACGAACCGCAAGCTCGAGCCTTCCGCCCCAAGAGGCCGCCAGGAGGCCCCCAGGAGGCCCCTCAAGAGGCCCCAGGAGACCCCAGACGTCCAAGGACGCCCCCAAGAGGCCCCAAGAAGCCTCCAACATGCGTCCCAAGAGGGCCCCTAGACGCAAAATTGGCCCATTCCCTTCGTAAAACGTACATTTTTAACAAAGTCGCCTTTTGGGCTTTCCGACGTTACAGGACGGCCCAAGAGGCGCCCAAGACCGCCCCAAGACGGCCCAAGAAGCTTCCAAGAGGGCCCCAGGACAGCCCAAGAGGGCCCCAAGACGGCCCAAGAGGCGCCCAAGATGGCCCAAGAGGGCCCCAAGACGGGCCCAAGAGGGGGCCCAGAGGGTGACCACGAACCGCAAGCTCGAGCCTTCCGCCCCAAGAGGCCGCCAGGAGGCCATCAGGAGGCCCCTCAAGAGGCCCCAGGAGACCCCAGACGTCCAAGGACGCCCCCAAGAGGCCCCAAGAAGCCTCCAACATGCGTCCCAAGAGGGCCCCTAGATGCAAAAATTGGCCCATTCCCTTCGTAAAACGTACATGTTCAACAAAGTTTTTTTTTTTTGGTTTTCCGACGTTACAGGACGGCGCAAGAGGCGCCCAAGACCGCCCCAAGACGGCCCAAGAAGCTTCCAAGAGGGCCCCAGGACAGCCCAAGAGGGCCCCAAGACGGCCCAAGAGGCGCCCAAGATGGCCCAAGAGGGCCCCAAGACGGGCCCAAGAGGGGGCCCAGAGGGGGACCACGAACCGCAAGCTCGAGCCTTCCGCCCCAAGAGGCCGCCAGGAGGCCCCCAGGAGGCCCCTCAAGAGGCCCCAGGAGACCCCAGACGTCCAAGGACGCCCCCAAGACGCTTCGCGTCACCAATTTCTTCTCGCAACGATTCCTGGGTCTGTGACTCGACAGAACCTAAGCGCGCGCGAAGCGCACGCGTGGTTCTAGTTTGTATATATATATAATCATGAAATATGGGTGGATACCAGGTCCCCAGCCCGGGGGCCCCGCCCACCTCAAAACCATCGTTGGGTTCGCAAGATGCGTGTAACAGGTGCACGTCAAACAGATCCCACGGGCCATGCTGATGTTTTTTCCCAATGTACTGGTCTCGCGGGAAACGCTGCAGGATTCCATGTTCCCTTGGTTCATCGTCAGGCTTCGAACCTCTATTCGGATACGTCTCTTCGCCGTCTTCGGCCCCGCGGAGAAGGAGGAAGAGGAGGAGGAAGAGGGGGAGGAGGAGGAGGAGGAGGAGGAGGAGGAGGAGGAGGAGGAGGAGGAGGAGGAGGAGGAGGATGGAGGAGGAGGAAGATGAGGAGGGAGGAGGATGATCAGGAATGGTAGGAGGAGTGAGGATGAAGTTGCGGAGGAGGAGGAGGAGGAGGAGGAGGGAGGAGGAGGAGGAGGAGGAGGAGGAGGAGGTCGAGGAGGAGGTCGAGGAAGGGGAAAAAGGAGGAGTAGGGGGAGGAGGGGGGTGAGAATCTGGAGGAGGATGGGAGTGGACAGGAGGGAGGGAGGAGGAGGAGGAGGAGGAGGAGGAGGAGAGGAGGAGGTGGAGGAGCAACAGGAGGATTAGGATTTGGAGGCGGCTGAGGAGGAGAAGGAGGAGGACGCCGACGAGCCGGAGGATGCGGAAGGGGAGAGAGGGGGGGAGGAAGGGAGGGGGTGGAGGAGAGTACGAGGAGGAGGATGAGAAGGAAAAGGACGGGGGAGGAGGAGAAGGAGTGGGAGGGGGAGGAGGAGGAGGAGGAGGAGGAGGAGGAGGAGGAGGAGGAGGAATAGGCGGGGGAGGAGGAGGAGGAGGAGGAGGAGGAAGAGGAGGAGGAGGAGGAATAATAATAATAAGAAGAGAAGTCATAATAATAATCATACGAATAATACTAACAATAATAGTAAGAAGAAGACTAATACGAAGAATAATAATAACACTAATAAGAATAATAAAAATCATAAGAAGAATACTGATAAGGATAATAATAATACTAATAATACTAACAATAATAATAAGAATAAGAAGACGAGGAGGAGGAGGAGGAGGAAGAAGAAGAGGAGAGGGGGAGGATAATAATAATACTAATAATACTAACAATAATAATAAGAATAAGAAGACGAGGAGGAGGAGGAGGAGGAAGAAGAAGAGGAGAGGGGAGGACGAATAGGAGGGGGAGAAAAGGAGGAGAGGAGGAGGTGGAGGAGGAGGATGGGGGGGAAGGAGGGGGAGGGAGGAGGGGTCGGAGAGGCAGGAGGAGGCGGAGGGGGAGGAGGAGGTCGGGGAGGAAGTCGGATTTCTGGGCTAACGCCACATACTTGGACCTGTGCCTGCTCATGCCGTCTTCTGAGCTGTTCCGTGGCCACGGCTAGAACCTCAGCGCGCGCGAAGCGCGCGTGGTTTTTAGTGTATGCAGGTACATATATGTGTATGTATATATATATATATATATATATATATATATAAGTGTTATATATATATATATATTGCTACATATCTGTGCAGTAACTATATGTGTGTATGTATATATTGCGGAGGTTACACCGCATAGGTTGCACCACAACCCTTGCACCACATGGCTCGCGTCACAGGGGTTCCCGCGAGAGTTCTAGCACAAAGTCGGTCGAGGGCATTGGCCTCGGCTGCGTGAGCAGTGCGGAGCAAAAGACAACATCTCGCGCCCAAACAGATTGCGTTCCATGTGCCGCAAATCCTCGGGAGTACCCCCTTCCACTGTCTGGAGAACGCGCTGGCACACCGAAGACGCACGTGGGGGCGCCTCGCAGCAGAAGCGCGCCGGGGCCTCGATGCGTCCGGCGGCTCTGCATCACCGAGCGCGTTCCTGTACTCGCCAATGGCTTACTCGCAAATGTCCAAGCAACAGTGTGTGCCTCGGTGCAGTGGAGCCTGCGCGCTTCGACGCAAGAGGATCCAGACCACCTGCGTGCAGCTTCTGTGCGAGTGGTAGAGCGTGCGCGTCAACGGAAGCGCTGCTTCGCACGCAGAGCTGCGGCTCAGCGCTGCGGCGGATTACCGCCAGCTCGGGGATGCCGCCAACGAGGGCCTCCTGAAGCGCACCGTCGAGGAGGCGCGGGCCGACACCGCGGCCATGCGCAGGGTCTCCCCGAAGCCGCCGCGCCTGCTGGTGCCGCCGGGCTGTGCGCGATCGTTGGGCGAGGACGCGTCGGCTGGCGCCGAGGCGATCCCGCGCGGCGCGCTGGACTGGGCGTGCGCAGGGAGGATCCTTCGCCTGCTAACGGGGGTCCGCGCTTGGCCTCTCTGGCCTCTCTCGGGGGTCCTCGCGAGGATCTCTTGGATCTGCGCTCGGCCTCCCTGCGCTTGGCCCCTGGCGCCGTCCGCGCGCCAGTGGGGGGGTCCCGCGCAGATCCAAGAAATCTGAGGGGTCAGGCAAAGATCGGCCCCACTTCCTGACTTTTCCCTGTTCGGGCCCGCAGCTGTCCGAAGTAAAAACTCGTCGTTCCTGTTTCCTGGGCAATTCCGTTGGAAACTCTTCGCCCGCGCCAGCTTGCCCTTCGCTGCTTCCGACCCCCAGAAGTCGGTCGTTAAAGGCTTACCGATTTCTGCCGTCCCTTAACTCGAGCTGGAGCCGCCACGATCTGCAAGTTGTCCTGGAGATCTTTCTGGGCTATCCTGGAATAGTCTGGCTTTGTCAGGATTGACTTGGGCTTACCTGGATTTACCTGCATTCGCCTCGATGTATCCGGCTTGATACCCACAAGGCGAGAGGCGAAAAGTCGCCAAAGCCGCTAGACAGTCTGAAGCCCCACGTTAGCAGGCGAGTGAGAGGAGCTACTGGGGCGAGCCGCCACAGGTCCAGCCAGGCGGCGCGCCCAGGGCTGAAGGCAGAGGCGCAGGAAGAACCGGCACCGACAGACCTGTTCGGAGCTCCGCGTGGATTGTTCGGATCTGGAGTCCGGACCCCTGCCTTCGAAAAACGAACAACGCCATGAGCACGAACTTTTGGCGTTCCGCGCGGATTTCTTGGATCCGCGCTGGGCCCCCCCCCGGTGGCGCCTCCGGCGCCGCCCCTGGCGCACTCCGCGCTCGCGTCAGGGGGGGGTGCCCAGCGCATATCCAAGAAATCCGCGCGAAGCGCCAGAAGTTTGTGTTTGAGTCGGGCCTGTCCGTCTACAGGAGGAGTATTCAGAAATAGTCAACAAATAGACTTAGGTCCCAAGCGTTAAAAGCGAGAACTTATACATGCCACTGAGTTCAACCGTCCATCGTGTCACAGGCACCTGCACGGTTGTCGGGACATGGCTCGGTTGTCGAATTTGTGCAACCATTTGGGTGGAGATCCGACGATTCGTGCAGCTTTTTTGATTGGGAACCGATGAGTTGTTCAACCTTTTTGATTGGGAACCGACGGGTTGTGCAACCTTGTTCGTTTTCTCGGTTTGGAGTCGGTTTCCGAGCTTCTGCAGCCTTTTTGATTGGGAACCGATGAGTTGTGCAACTGTTTGGATGGGGAACCGATGAGTCGTGCAACCTCTTTCGTTTTCTCGGGTTGGGTTCGGTTTCCGAACTTGTGCGACCTTTCTGATTGGGAACCGATGAGTTGTGCAACTGTTTGGATGGGGAACCGATGAGTTGTGCAACCTCTTTCGTTTTCTCGGGTTGGAGTCGGTTTCCGAATTTGCGTGTGCAGTTTTTTTATGAGTTGTGCAACCTTTTTCCCAATCAATGAGGCTGCATAAGTTCGGGAACCGACCCCGACCCGAGAAAACAAAACAGGTTGCACAACTCCTGAGCTCCCAATCGAAAAGGTTGCACAACTCATCGGTTCCCAACCAGAAAGGCTGCACAAGTTCGGAAACCGACCCCAAACCGAGAAAACGAAAGAGGTTGCACAACTCATCGGTTCCCAATCAAAGTGGTTGCACAACTCATCGGTTCCCAATCAAAAAGGCTGCACAAGATCGGAAACCGACCCCATCCCGAGAAAACGAAAGAGGTTGCACAACTTGATGGTTCCCTGTCGCACAGGTTGTACGAATCATTGATTCCCAAATCAAAGAGGCTGCACAAGTTCGGAAACCGACCACATCCCGAGAAAACGAACAAGGTTGCGCAGCTCATCGGCTCCCTTATCAAACTGGTTTGCACAAGTAGAGATTCCTCGTCGTACGCCTCCGCGAAGTTACGTAATTTACGGGCCGGGCGCTAATTTACGGTATTTTGTCATATGCGAAGTTCGATCTAGATCAGGGGGGACGTTAACATTCCAGTTTGGGCGTGTTTTAGTTACTATTTTCATTTGTCGTCCAAATTCCACCTGTAGGGGGGGCATGCCCGACCCAAAGGTAAGGAGGGGGGGTCCCAGCTCTTCGCGCAGGCCCCCGATCAAGCAGGGATCCGCGCGGGCCTCCGACGGTCCGTGCCTGTGGGAAGTCGGGCCTGTCCCTCTACAGGGGGATCCTCCTCCTCCTCCCCCCCTCCTCCTCCTCCTCCTCCTCCTCCTCCTCCTCCTCCTCCTCCTCCTATTCAAGAATAGTGAACGAAAAACAGTCTGGGGACGATGCTCTGAGAATTGTCTGACCGTTTTGGAATATTGTTGTTGCTGTGTCTTATGTTTCGTCCCAAATCCGCCTGTAGGAGGACAGGCACGACCTACTGCTTGTGCCGCCGCTCCTCGAGAGGGGGCGGGCCTCCCCCGAGGGCTCCGAGGGGGGCTTCTGACGAACGAACAACACACACCCGTACCCATAGGGAGGTCGTTGGGAGGAGGACTGGCTATGGGTATGGGTGCGGGTTGTCGGACCCTGGGGAACGCTCCCGTTCGAGCGGGGACCCCTATCCGACAACACGCACCCATAGCCCTCTCCGATTTCCCTATGGGTATGGGTGTGTGTTGTTGGTTCGTCAGGCTTCTCCGATGGCGGGCGCCCCGCCGCGCCTGCCGAGCAGCCGCCTCGGAGCCCCCTCCCCGAGGCCGCAGGCGGCCTCTCCCAGGAGGGCGCGGGCCTCTGGGCAGACGACGACGACACCGATAACGACGACGACGACGACGACGACGACGACGACGACGACGACGACAACGACGACGACGACGGCGACGGCGACGTCGACGGCCCCACCAGCGGCGGCGGCGACGACGTCGAGCACCGGAGCTGTCAACCTGACGCCAATCCCAGCCACACGCCGCACCCACACCGCACCCACAGGGGGGGAGAGAGGGGGAGAGGAGGACCATAGGATCACCCCGCAAACACCCACAGCAACACACCACACCCACACCACATCCGCCGGCTGCCAGACGGGCCGATACTTCGTCGGGCATGTCCCCCTTATACTGGCGGATTTGGGATGCAAATACTTCAGACTGGTCAAACCATACCCCAAAGTGGCCACAAAAAAGCTCAGAAACTCGTCCCAAGACTATTGTTTTACTATGTTTGAAGATTCCTCCGTAGAGGGACGGGCACGACTTCAGCCAAGCCCCTCTGCCATTCCTGGGGGCAAGGTTTATATCGAAGAAAAAACATACAGTCAGGGCCCTGAAGAAGGAACCCTTTTGGTTGGGGAGGGGCTCCGCGTTCCTTAAGTGTTTCACAGCTTGCCTCAGGTTTTCCTTATGTTTTCGATCGGTAATCGAAGTTTAAATTATGGAAGTATGGGGCCTCGTTCCTTATTTAGGGTTCCTTAGGTCAACGCCCCGACTGTAAACGTAAACTTTCGGCGCTTCGCACGGATTTCTTGGATCCGCGCTTGGCGCCTCGGGCGCCGCCCCTGGCGCTCCAGCGCGGATCCAGGAAATCCGAGCGGAGAGCCAACAATTTATGTTAATGTGGCTTTTTCTTCTTCGATTATATCCATGGCGGGTGCGTCTTGAACCCTCCTCAGAGGGGGCGCCGCAGGGCCGAGGCGCTCTGGACACGGGTGAGAGTCGAGCCTCTGGGGGCCAGGTTGCTATCCATGTCTAGGGCGCCTCGGGTTCCCTGAAAAAAAAGGGAGCCCGAAACTCCGTGCTGCAGTGGACACGGGCACGAGTCTTGCCCGCACCTCTGCCCCCCCCACCCCGGCGTGCCGCCGACGTCCAGCCCCCAGCGTGGCTGCGGCGGAGCGCCTGCCGTGTCACACCGTGGTCTGGGGGCATTGCCTGGGTGACAACGCGCCCACCGAGACCTGCATGGAATTTGGCAGCCTGGTCGCCGCCATGGTCAAGGGAGCGGTCGCGAAGGTCCCCATTCGGCCACATGTGAGAGTGACCCCTTGCCGGCGTCTTCGTCGGTTCCTCGCCGGTGCTCTGCCCTCGGGATGCGCTGCAGCAGCTGCGCTTCTCCGGAACTTCTCCGACAGCGTTCCGGGGATGTTCGAGTCGTCCCGAGCGGCCGCCTCGGGCGGCGCGGGCAGACCAGGCCAAGGTGCGCAGGCCGCTGCTGTCGCGCCCAAGGCGATCAGCAAGCCGCGCACCAGAGGTCACTCCTTACCCAGGGTCACTCCTGCGTGTGGCCGGCGTTTCATCGTGCAGACCCGCGGCGTGCATTCGCGGATGTGTGGGTCGCTCGTCCCGAGCTCGCTCACCAACGTGTCTGCGGCCGCGCTGTGGGGTTTCGTGCGCACTGTCAGGCAGGAGCATCCGCAGATTCAGATCACACTGCTGGACTTCGCCGAGGAGCTCACGGCTGCAGAGATCCCACGTCAGCTTCGTCCGCCAGCGCCGGTCGACGAGTCCGCATATTACCACCGCATGTTGGGATGCAACTCCTGGGAGGTGGAATTCAGCATCGACGCTAGTACATCCGTGGCCAGAAACTGGCCGAATCTCGCATGATCCCGCTGAGTCGGTATGAATCATATTTAATTTGGCTTTCAGCCGCCTAATCGGGCAGAGTCCTGAGGGAATCCGGGCTAATCCGTGTTCATGGCTCCTTAAATGGGCTGTAGCGTCGAGCAGGCCCCTCAGGAGTTGCGTCCCAACGCTTCCGCTACGAGCCGCAGATTGTGGAGGTGCCGTCGCTGCTGCGACGCAGTCTGAGAAAAGACAGCCTCGTCCAGCGAGGAGGCAGCAGCGCGGCGGGGAAGCTGAAGAAGACGACGACCTGGGCGAGGCGGCCGTTCAACTGGGCAGGCCCTTCGCACAAGCTGGACAGCTGCTGGTTCCGGCAGGAGTGGCGAACCGTGGGCCCGGCGGAGGGCGACATCGGCCCCATGCCGCCGCCGCAGCCGTGTCGCGTGGCTGGCTCGTCGGCATCCCTTGGGCCCTTGCATCGTGAAAGGTAGCGGGGCGGACGGGTGGGCTGCAGGAGTCGGGGAGGAAAGACAGAAAGAGAGAGAGAGAGTATCATTGAAACCTCCGCCGTGAGCAGTCTGTCCGCGCGCTGCTCCGTCGTCTTGTCATCGAGTTGGGTGCCATTCAGCAGCAGCACGCTGACGGGTTCCCCGCGGCGACGTGTCATTCACGCAGCTTCTGCCCCCCCCCAAGAAGATGAGCCAGTTTCGGTCTTGTCGCAAGTCATGGGGGCCTGGCGCACCTTCATAACACCGTCTTTAGAGTGCAATCGCGTCGACTGGCGTCTGGCAGTCTATGAGGAAGCGCCGCTTTGGCGTCGACTTGGCGTCGGCGAGCGTCGGTTTGCAAGAGCAGGATTGCATGGGAGTCTCCCATGAGCTGCCAGCCAAATTGCATTGAAAACTTCGGGCGGGGCTATGACGAGAATGAATCGGTGCCAGAACGTTCCGGAACGCTCTCAAAGCGTTCTGGAGCGCTCTGAGAAGGCCGCGGCGCCCGAGACATCCTCCAGAGCCGCCGGATCTCGGAGATTCTCGATTTATCCTCACCCGATTTGACCCATCGGTCGTTGAAAGTAGGTATTTCTGGAGACCCAGCTTCCAATCCACTTTGAGGGCCTTCCTACTTCAATGATCGAGTGGCTTCAGCTTTCCCGTCCTCTTCAGGGGGCGGGCGGACACCTAATTTTTTTCCAACGCCTTCCTACTTCATGTTTCTACGTACTTCTTCCGACCGATGGGTATCCTCTTCCTGGCTTCACCTTGCGGGAGGGTCTTGACCGTTGTGGCCCCCCGACGGGCCCCAGGGCCGACCCGAAACAAGTTCTCGGGATGATTTCCAGGGGCCAGGCCGGGTTTTTTTGGGGGCACCCCGTCGGAACAGGGCATCGTAATGTCCGGGAGCGAGTCCTGAAGGGGGAACGGGTCCCGAGGGTGGTTCGCAGTTTCCGCGCGTGCTCTTCGTGCTTGCTGCATGCTCTTGTGCATCTTGCATCGTGTATGCTCTTGTGCACCTTGCTGTATATGCTCCCCTGGATGCTCTGTGCATCCCGAGGCCCCGAAAGAACCGGGCATCGCATGCCTGGGAACGGGTCCAGAGGGGGGCAGGCCCTGGAGGTTGCCTGCAGCTTCCGCGCGGATTCCTCGGGGCCGCCGCGGATTCTGGTGGGGTCGGCGCGTCCGCAGTCAGCGAGCTTATCCGGTCCACTGCAGACTCGAGCCATGAATTCAAACTCGACGTAAAAACTCAGCACCGTCCATGCAGCACCGAGAGGCGACGTGATTGACAGACGCCCGTTAGAGAAACGAGGGGCGGTATCCCATTCCTGTCCAGAGGGCCACTCGTGCACGCGACCTTCGGATCGCTGCAGCAAGGGTCGGCGCGGCGGGCGAGAGAAGCGGTCTTCTTCCGCGCGGCGGGCTGCCGTGTCTCGGCGGCCTCTGCGCGGCCGCCGCGTGCCTCCCTCGGGTCGGCCACCGAGGAGGAGGAGGAGGAGGAGGAGGAGGAGGAGAGGAGGAGGAGGAGGAGGGGGAGGAGGAGGAGGAGGGGGAGGGGGGAGGAGGAGGGGAGGAGGAGGAGGAGGAGGAGGAGGAGGAGGAGGAGGAGGAGGAGGAGGAGGTCGGCAGCCACGTCGGGGGGGGCCCGTCTCTTGGCCTCTCAGAGGGGGTCCGAGTACAGTCGGACCCAGGTACAAGATTCGGGGGCCCCCAAACGGGGTGGTGACCACACCGCGTGGTGAGTCGGTGGGGATGCGGGGTCACTGCACGGTTTTGGGACTCGAGTCCTCTCCGAGGATGTCTTGGGCGACAGGTGCCTCCAGGGTCCCAAGACCGTGCGGTGGCGGACCGTGCGGTGAGGTCTCTTGGGATTCCAAGGTCACCGCACGGACTGTCACCACACGGTTTTGGGATCCTCAAAAGGTCGAGGTCGGTTCGGGGAGGGTGCCTTAGTGTTCTCCGTGTGTGTTGTCTCTTGTTTGTGCATCCTGGGGAGGGTACCCCTGGATGCTCTGTGCGGTTTGGCCAGCGGAGGGTCGCATGTCTTGGAGGGGTGTTCTTCCGGCCTAGGTCCGACTGTACGGCAACAGTGTTGCATTCAGTGTTTTTGGAGCCAGCCACGCGGATCTGCCGCCCCCAGGAATAGTGCAAACGTCGGAGGCAAGCCCGCTGGAAGGAGCGTCTGGTAATCGATGAGGTAGCGCCGATTTAGCGTCGACATGCGCCTACTCGCACGAGCTAACAAGATGGTATTTGAGGCCCCAGGCCTCCCAGATGGGCTCCGAGTAGACGGGGGCGAAGGATCGCGCCGCATCGCCGATGCATCGACGATACGGCTCGATGCGGAGCCCGATGTTCTCCACGGCGACGTCGCCGATGCGTCGCCGACGTCGGCGATGCATCGACGATGCATTTACGATACATTGTCGATGCGGCGCGATCCTCCGACCCCATCTACTCGGACCCCATCTGGGAGGCTTCCATCTAGGCCTCCCAGATGGAGTCCGAGTATATTCACCAGGGGACGTTATCCCCAAACCCGTCCGTCCAGGGGTGTGTCGTTCTGGAGCTTCCAGGGAGTCAGAGGAGGAGAAGGTACTCATACTGCTACCCCTCCCTCGTTGTCCCCATGTTAAGGCGTCTTGGGAAGCCCTCGTCACCACCGCTGGATTCATTTCGAACTCCTTGTCAGAAAGCACCCCGGGACAAGTCCTGTTGTTTTCCCAAGGGGTGGTCAGGTGGCCCGTCTTTTCTCGAGTCCGCTTGTTGCTGCACCTCTTCTGTGTGGGAGGTGCCATGGATTCGCTGCGTGATCATGTCGTTACGTGCTAGGAGGTTCTCGGAAACCATAGATCGCAGCTGGCCAGGGCAGCATCTATGCGCAGCACCGCTCAACTGAGCGCAACGCTACACATCACCGATCAACACCTCTGAACACCGCTCCCTTGACTGATCGGCGTCGAGCAGTGTTACGCGGTGCAGGTTTCCGACTCGCTTCCCAGAGGCAGCTGTGGATCGGACATGTAAGGCTCCCGTCGGAGAGGGCATTTATGACGCCCTCGGCCTCGGGCTGCCGCACCCTCGGGTCTGGCCGAGGACCGGGCTGTCAAGGACCCGGGCGGAATGTTGCAGGGAGGCCAGCAAGTTCAGGATGAGGATCGCTCTCAGAGCGGTCTGGGTCGCTCTGAAACGGCAGTGGCGCTTGATACGTTTTGTTGACCCGGCTGTTCTCAGAGATTCCCGATTCATCCCCATCCGAATTGATCCTCATATTGCGTCCGTCTGTGTTGGAATGGATCTGCGAATGTCCTAATTGTTGTTTGCTGCGCGCGCTCGTGACTGCAGTCATTCTAGGCTTGGAGGCCCACGGCAAGCCGAGCTGGTTGTCCTCGCCTTCGCCGTCATGGCCTTGTGATTCTGTTCAGTTGCTGGGACAGTCGGATTCCACCATCGACATGCAGTCAAGGCGCTGACATGGGGGCCTGCTCTCGTCCCCCCGCCATCGCCCTGCAGCAGAGGTGAAGTTCGACAGCGGCTGCCTGAGCTGCATCATCGAGAAGCGGCCCGACAACCAGCAAAGAGCTGGTTACCGGCTGGAGGTTCAGAAGCCGGGCGAAGGTTGGCAAACCCGTGGCTGCTACAACGGAGTTCCGGGAAATTGTTTTTTCTCTCTTCCGGAAAGCAGCCTAGCTGTTTATTATTGAGTGAGCTGAGCTTTATTCCGGGGATTTGTTTTTTCGTCCGGGAAGACCGTTTTAGCAGCCACGGATTTGCCAGCCCTCGCCCAGCTTCCGAGAGGTGCAAGGCTGGGTGGCGTCGCAGGACCTCCGAGGGGGGGGGCGCCCAGACACCCGAGGAGGTCTATGTTTGCTGCAGCGCGCGCCGCCCCAAAGGCGTCGAGCCCTTCTCTGGAGGTACGTTTCGCCCTGGATCCGTGTCCGATGGGCACAGGGTACTCTGGGTTAAGACTTCAAGCCGGGCTCGGTGAGGGACAGGCCCGACTAAAGACTGGCCCTTTCTTTTCCAAGGAGTGACGTATAAGGAGCGATCTGTTATAGATAACGCATAAGGAGAGACACGTAACGCATGCAAGCCTAAGGAACGACCGAGCCCCTTTTGAAAAAGAGGTGTTCTTTATTAAAGCCGCAAGAAAATATTTTTGGTTTCTGAATAAGCGTGGGGGGGTACCCCCTCGACGGGGGTCAACCTCGCCTCGTTGTCGCGCCGCGACGGGGGTCGGAGCGCCTTCGGCGCGCGGCGGCTGCCCGCGACGGAGGTCGATGCGTGGCCGTCGGCGGGGGCGACGCCCCCCTCACGCTGATTATCAGAGCGTGAATTACCTACCCCGCTTTCGCTTCCAGGCAAACCCAAGTCATACCACGCGCCTCCTCGTCAAGCGGCCTGACCAGTACAGGCCGTAGTTTGGCGTCGCCTGGTATCTCTTGGAAGCGAGGGTGGTCAAAAGCGAGGTACGGTAGGTTTGCGTCGTGTCGACCAGCGGCGACCCCAGTGCGGGCGTTCAAGGTTGAACGCCGCCGGCGACCCAGAATCGATCGATGTTGAACGATCGGACGTTGCGGCAGCGGCCGATCGTTCAAGGTTGAACGATCCCCGAGGTGGCAGAAACCATCGCTGGGGTCGGCACGACACGAACCTGCCGTAGGGTTGTTTGCCCCCCAGATTCAGAAACTCGCAGTCGATGGCGCGCCCTGGAGGCCGACGTCGAGGAACGGCGCCCCCGAAGGAGCAGATCACGTTGTGCGGCTTCTGGGGGGGCTGGAGGAGGAGGAGGAGGAGGAGGAGGAGGAGGAGGAGGAGGAGGAGGAGGAGGAGGAGGAGGGGGAGGGGGGGGAGGAGGAGGAGGAGGAGGAGGAGGAGGCGGAGGAGGGAGAGGAGGAGGAGGAGGAGGAGGAGGAGGAGGAGGAGGAGGAGGAGGAGGAGTAGGAGGAGGGGGGGGGCGGGAAAGGCTCAGGGCCGTCTCCGCCGCCAGAGCCTCGACAGACACCCGATGTCGCGTTTTGTGAGCGTCGTGGCCCCCCAGGAGTCCAGACCACTTCCCCAAGACCAGCTTCCCATCCCGAGCAGTTCTTGTTGACGGTCCCAGGGCTCAGTGAGGGCACCCAGAAGCAGAAAATAGCTAAACATCGTCCGCCGTGATGTTCTCATGACGCGAGGGGGGCCTGGGACACCAGAGCCTCCAGAATGTTCGAATCCGAGCGGGTCATCGGCAATCTCGAGCAGGCATAGCGCACGTACAACAAATGGAGATGGACAGCACGTGTGCGAGATCTAGACAGGGAACGGTGGGCACGTGCTGTTGTTGAGTGGGAACCGCAGCGCACGGCAAAACGGAGTTTGATTCGATCGCAAGGTCGACACAAGAGCCTGTGGGCAGACGGAATCTGAAGTTTTCTTACGAACGCAGGTATTCATGAATCGTGGTTCGTATTTTTCAGGCTATTGGGAAGATCTGGGGGAGGATTTCACGAAGTACAAGACCAGGTGAGGGCAGCGGCCCACGCGCTCCACCCCTCGCGGGTCGGCCGCCCCCGGCCGGACACAGCGCGCATTCGCATTCGCATTCGCATTCGCGTTTGCATTCGAGCAGGCACAGCACTTGAGCACCCCAAAGGGGCAAAACGTGATAACATCTCCAGCGGGAGCTTCGTCTGTGAGTGACTTGCGAGGGAGTCTGATGCAGGAACCCTCTCCCTATGGGGTCCGCCCTTTATTTTCAAATCTGTTAGCCCTGTCCTCTGTCAGGGGCTGTGGGGGAGGAAGGCGCTCCTGGCGGCAAATCTTGATGATTATTCCACCGCGACTGCGGTGGCTAGAGAGCTGCGGCATGTCAATTCTTGCTGCCTGGTATAATTCGTGTGATGTCGAATGACCTTGCTCCGGCGATGCTGGGCCGCTCACGCGTTCATACTTATTGGCCCCGACGTCGCACGTTGTGTATTGAGCTTACATGATTTCGGTAGCAATTCAAGGGGGCCTTGCGTAACCTCGAAACTCCAGCTTTAGAGTGCGCCCGCGTGCGCCAGCCTTGGGTATCGATGAGAAAGCGCCGATTTAGTGTCGACGAGCGTCATTGTAGCGTCACTCATTGCCGGTTAGCGTCATTAGTGTCGACTAGCGTCGAGCAGGGTCGGTTAGCATCGGTTCGCTAAAGCAGCCGTCTGACGCCGTCTTTGGGGCCTCTCTGGGCCGACTTGGGGCCCTCTTGGGGAGCCGTCTTGGAGTCAATTTTGGGTCGTGGAGGCCTCTTGGGCAGTCTCGGGGCCCTTCTGGGGCAGTCTTGGGGGCCTCTTGTGCCGTTCTGGGTTCATCTTGGAGGCCTCTTGGGCGATCTTGGGTCAGCATTTGGGGTTTATTGGGCCGTCTCGGACCGTCGGAAATCTCTCAAACATCTAAGCACAATAAGCGATTGAGCCTCTTCGGGCCTTCAGGAGGCATTTTGGGGGGCCTCTTGGGCCGTCTTGGAGATCTCTTGGGGCCTCTTGGCCCGTCTTGGGCCATCTTGGAGCCATTTTCGGCCATCTTGGTGGCTTCTTAGGCAGATTTGGATGCATTTCGGACCCTCTTAGGCCGTCTTGGAGGCCATCTTGGACCATCTTTGTCGAGCTTGGAGGTCATCTTGGCCATCTTGGAGGCCGTCATTGGCCATTTTGGAGCCATTTGGAGCGGGAGCACGTTTACAACCACCTGTGTAAACGCCTTCTGGGCGGCCGGCGCGCTGGGCCGAGCTTTCGGGGGGAGTTCTTCTGGAAAGAACCAGAACTGAATGTCTGTTGCACGAGTTTGCTTTGGTTTCTTTACATTGCTGCCGCTCCACAGCAGCCTCATCCCGACGCTGCTGGGGCTCAAGCTGTTAGCGGCTATGCAACAGCAGTGCCCGGCCAGCGCTCTCGAGGCCGTCATCACCTTCTGGGTAGGTTTCTCTGCCCACGGCGTGATAGGTCCTGCGCTGCTGGCTCCAGGCACCGAGGACTTGGTCCGCGACGGCCCACGGCACGAGCTGGAGCCGACCTCGACGTCCAGCTCGGGCCCGCGAGCGACCACCACCACAGTGGCGACAGCGTGCCACTGCCTGGCGCCGCTGGCGCCAGAGGAGGCCGCCCCGCAGCTGCTGCGGGTGGCCGGAGACGGGCTCGCGGCCACGGTGGAGCTGCCCGTGGCGCTGGTTGGCACCCACGCGGCGCTGGCGGTGGCCGTGGCCTGTGGCGCTGGCTGGGAGCTGGCCTCGCGGCGGAGCTCAGCCAGGCGTGCGCTCGAGCCGCTCGACGAGGCGCGCATCCACGTGGCGTGATGGCGCTGGACGGCGTCTCTCAGGGCCTGCGTGTGTTGGCGCAGCACAAGGAGTCAAGCAGTGGCGAAGCGTCCTGGCTCGCCTATAACCCGACCAAACAATGTTTTAAGAACCTTTTGTTATAACATTTCTGGTTGAAGTAATATTGTCTTAACACATCGGGTTGATGTTCGAAGAACATTGTTTTGTTATTCGGACATTTGTGGGTTCTAAGAACATTTCGTGGTAGGACTATAGGAATGCCGGGACGGTCGGTCCCTGTTCAAAGGAGGGCCTTGGTTGTACGCACGAGAGGCTGCTGCTGTGTCCGAGCTCGGCCGAGCTGTCGTTTTGGATAATGTACACAGATGGTGTCGACCTCTATTCGGAGGACCTGGCGGACTACAGTTCTGCCGGCGGCGGCGGCGATATTTCCCTGGGGCCAAGAACGCGGTCGCGTTCAACCGCGAGTTGCAGCGTGATGCGGCGATCAACGTGGTGAATTGTGGCCGAGGAGAAGCGGTGCTGGATAACGGCGCGGACGCCACGGGCTGGTGGACGCACGACTCCATGGACTGGGTTGGGCATCGGCTGGCGGTGCCGGCGGCTACGGCGGTGGAGGTCTCATGCGTTCGTCGGCGGGCGCGCGGGAAGCACAGCGGGTCCCAGACGGAGGGTGCTGCCGTCGCGGAGCCCGCGCTACCCTTGGCCGATGGCGTGCCCCCGACGCCTCCGACTCTTTGCGAGCGACCTCCGGGCAGCTGGGTGCTTGCCGCGCTGGAGGGGGGCGATGACTTCGGACGCCAGGTCGAGCCCTCGGCGGCGTCGATCTTGCGTGGGCGACACGGGCTCGACAAGATTGATGGTGAGTGGGTGCCCCCAGAGTGCGCGGCACGGGCTGGCGGCACGGGAAGATCATCGCAGCGGATCGCCTCGGGCCGCTTCGCGCCCGCCTGGACGACCGTCTCTTTCTGGGCGGCGAGGTGGGGTGCGCGCGCGCGCCTCCGGCCGCGGCGATGGGCGAGGCGGGGCCCCCCTTCCGCCGGCGCCGAGGCGCAGGAGGACCGGGCTCGAGATTCAAGGAGTGGCTGGCGGGCAGCCCGCGCGCGCCTGCGGTCTCGCAGCGCCCCGCGGCCAGCGTGGGCCAGGCGGCCCCGCCGGAGGGCGGCGGGCCCAGGCTGCCCAAGCCCCGGCATTGGAGGAGTTCGGCGCCACCCCAACATATTGATACACGTCTGCCGCTGATAGAAGGAAAGATGGAACCCCCAAGCGCCCCCATATGGGTATATACGGATTACATTACACTTCAAGCGCCTTCGTACTTCAAGGGCCTGGCGTTGGATCGATGCAGATGAGACGGGCTCGGGATTCAAGGGGTGGCGCAAGGTGGCCCAGGGCCTGGGGCACGCAGGGGGCGCTCGCCGACTCCAGCCTCCATGGGCCGCCCGCTCGCCTGGAAGAGCGTCGCGAGATGTATCGCCGCGAAGGTGTGCCGAATATCTGATCCAGGAGTGGCGCAAGAAGACTGGGATCTCTCGCCGAGATCGCCCTTGCCATGAGGTGCAGGCGCTCATCGTGTGTTTGTATATGGCGGGCACCTACGACCAGGTGAACACGGGGGTGCTCGCGTCGCTGGAGGCGGTCGCGAGGAGGCTCCCGCAGTGTGCGGGGGCGTGCGCGCGCGGGGCCGGCCGCGCCAATTGGGGCGCGGCGCAGCACCTGGCCGGGATTTCGAGCCCGCTCGGCCTGGTGTTGGAGCCCCTGCGCAGCTACGCGAGCCGCGTGAGCAAGGAGGAGGGCGAGCTGGAGGCACTGCAGGCTCGCGCCCGGGCTCAAGGCGCGACGCTGCGGCCGCCGCTGCGAGCGCTGGCGGGCTGCTGGCGGCCGGGGGCCCCCCGGGTGGCGATGGGGGCGGCGCCTGGCCGAGGGGATTGGGCGCTCGACCGTTCCCAGCAGATATGAGGGCAACCGGGGGCTGCAGGGATCGCCCTTTCTGCCGTTGGCCCCGCTGGCCGAGCTGCCTGCCGAGCGGCGCGAGGGCGTCGCTGCGGGTTCGCGCCGCGGGTGGCTTCGCGACGGCAGCGCAGCCTGCCAGAGCTTGAATAACTTGCATGGGGGCGCCCATCGAGCTGGACGTTCGCTTCAGAATCACGTCAGTCAGCTCGAGATGGAGGCTATATCGGCGGACGCGCAGCAGCGTGTTTTTTCTTTGTTTTTGTTGTTTCCCCTTGTTTCTCTTTTTTTATTTCTTTTGTTGTTTGATTTCTTATGTTTTTTGTGTGTTTTCTCGCCGCTGGATCGACGTTGACAGCGCTGTCTCGGAGGAGGAGGCCCTCGCCGGGTTTCTTACGGGCGAAGTGGGTTACGCTCCGCTTGGCCCAACCAGCATGTCCTACTGCGAGTATTCGCGGGTCAGCTTGCCAGAGAGCGTCGCCGTTGCCCCCGGCCCGGCCGCGACGCCACCCGCGCAGGCGAGGCTCTACCTCTGGGCGCTGCCTCCAGGATGCTGCCACCACCGGGTGGGGGGGGGGGGCAGCACTTATGCGAGTTCTTGACGGGCCTCCCGTATGTCACGCCGACCCTCTGCTGCCTCCGCGCCCGCGGAGCTATGGGAAGTTCGCGCCGCGCGCGCTTTCGATCGGCTTGGTCAGCCTGGCCCGCCGTCATTCGAGCGTGCTTGGGTATTTTTGGTGAAGAAGAAGGATGGGGCTCGCCTTCGCCTCATCGTGGACTGCAGTCGAGGCTACGCCTTGTTTCGCCCCCCCTGGCGTGGACCTGTTGTCGAGCGAAGGACTTGGCTGCGTCGAGAGGCCAGTTCTGGAGGGCAGCGAGCGCGCGGAGCTCTGCGCCGCGATGGGCGCGGGCGACGTCGCCGACTTGGGCGGCGAGATCACGCGCTATTTCTGCTGGCCCCCACTAGGTACTTCCTTGACTGGAGAGGCGCCGGCGGGCGGCCGCCCCGCGGCAGAGGCCGAGATTGTGTTGCCCATGAGCCAGAGTCTCCCCGCAGGCTTCTCGCGGTCGCTGCTCCTCGCCCAAGCGGCCAACCAAGCCCGTCTGGACTGACGGCCGCCGCTGAGCCGCAGCCTACGGCTGAGCGACCGCGGGCCACCCTTGGCGACGGGCGGAACCGGGCGGAGGCCTTGGGTCGACAACGCAGGCGCCATCGGCCCGCGCGCTCCGCGCGTGCAGGCGGCGCTGCTGGAGGCGCAGAAGGACCTGGCGACCGCCTGAGAGTCCACGAGTTTAAGCTGCTGCCTACGGGGGGCCGCGCCCGTGGCTGTTTCGTGGACAGGCGACGGTTCGCTACCAGATCCATTGACGACAGGTTCGCCATGGTTCGGAATGGCCTCAGATGTCTCCTGAGTCGCCGCAAGGTCGTAGGCTGGCAGCTAGAGATGGCGCTGGGCCACGTGACTTTCATGGCCCTGGCTCGTCGCGAGGTGTCGTCAATACTTCATGCTGCGTACGCTTTCGCGTCGCAAACTTACCGCGTCTACTCCGTGCTTTTGCTTACAGTTCGAGACGAGCTGAACTGCTACCTGGGCACCATGGTGATGCTGGAGTCGAGCTGGACCAGGCCCTGGCCCCCGGTCGTCTACTCCTACAGCGCGAGCCTGCACGGCTGCGGCGTCGCAGAGGCTTGCTTTGACTCGGAGGCGGTGGCCGAGGTCGGCCGCGTTTCCGAGCTGTCGCGGTGGCGCCTGGGTGCCGGGCTGGCGCGGCAGCATGCTTTCGAGTGCTTTGGTTTCTTGATGGACAGCGAGACGGGCCAGGTGGTCCGGGGCGCTGACAGGGCGCCGCGCCAGCTTGACGCCGTGCTTCGGCGCGCGCTGGATAGCGAGCGCTGGGAGGCAGATTCAGACCCAAGCTTCCCCGAGGTGCCCGGCCAGCTCTTGCATTACTCCCATTGGGCCACGGTGGTTGCGGCCCGATGGGTCGTCGAGGATGATATCATTAGTCTTGAGGCGCGGGCGCTCGACAAGGCTGCGTCGCGTGCTGCGCGCTGTCAGCCAGAACAAATGCCGCGTCCTCTTGCTAAGAGACAAGATTCGGGTTGTGGTCTGCTTTTGTCGCTTCAGGTCCAGAGATCTTCGGCTTCTAATTCAGATCCGTCGCTTGGCATCCGTGAATTCGGCGTTCGAATTCCATGCGATTTCAATTCTGGCGACGAGAGAAGTCGGAGATTCGATCCTGAGTGCGGCAGCAGCAGGGCCTTCGCCGTCCGTCTCGGCTCAAAAACGTTTTCGCCCCAGGTTGATCCAAGCCGCGCTCGCGCCTCCCCGGCGCCCGCCAGGGCGGCGTGGGGGCGAGCGACAGCGGATGCCGAGCAGGTCTGCGGCGCCCTTGGTTTCGGCGCCGAGCGAGCCGAGCAGGCGACGCGCACGGGCGCTGAGCGCCGCCGATTCGGAGGGCGCGGGCACTGGATCGTCGCCGTGGGCCCGAAGCCAGGCTGGCGATGCCGAAGTCAGCGCTGGTTGCTCAGTTTGGAACGGTGGAGAACTTCCTGGAAGCGGATCGCTGCGAAGTTCCTGCTGTCGCCGCGGGCGCCATGGGCCGAGTGGCCAACGCGGGCGGGGCGGTGAGCCAGAGCGGGGACTGCAGCGACGCGGAGGGGCCCGCCGCCGTTGCCAGCTGCCCGAGGCGCCTCGAGACTCGAGGCAAGGCCCGGGTCAGGAAAGCGCTCGACGCCTTGGAGGGTGCCTCGGCTGTCGTGGAAGGGGGAGGAGCTGGGGATCAGCTATCGCGAGAGGCGCTCCGTGGGCGCGGCCACAGTGCGCGCTCGCATTATGCGTCTGGGCCCACTGCTCGCTGAATGTGCTGCCAACGCCGGCCGAGCTAGATAAGTGCCTGATGGAGTACATGAACGGCGCGTTCTTGGCCTGGCGCGAGGGGAAGTTGCTGGCTGGGTTGGTGTTCTTCCACCGGACTAAGGCCGCCTGGGCAGAATGTATTTGCCCCGATCGCTGCGGTGCCTGAAGGGTTGGGGGAAGCTGTTGCCATCTCTCTCTCTCTCTCTCTCTCTCTCTCTCTCTCTCTCTCTCTCTCTCTCTCTCGGAAGCCCTTGGTTTTCGCTACATTGGCTTCAATCGTTGTGGACCCGTGCCGTCTGGGAGCGCCGTTGGCATGAGCACCAGCGCTGGTCGCGGTGGAATGTTATGCTTGTCTTGGGGAAATGTTGGGTTTGGCCAGCAATTCTGGTCTGGTTCCGAACGAACTCGCCGTTCAGGACTGGGTCGCCCTGCTACAGCGTGAGTGGCCCGGAGCAAGGTGGGATCGGCAGGCGATGCGATTCCGCGCGATTCAAGGCGACGCCCATGGATGAGCCGCATTTTCCTCGCGCGGATGGAGACCAGGCCCCCCCCCCGGGCTTTGCCCGCAGTTGTTCGGCCTCTTCCGGCGAGCAGCTCTGATTATCGGAGCCGATGTCGCCCCCTATCAAGGCCAGCACAGCGGGGCGCCGCTGGATCGGACAACGCGGCGACGGGCGACGCTCGCTGGAGGAGGTCCAGAAGAGAGGGAAGCGGGGCGCGCTGACGTCAGTAAAGAGATACGAGAAGTCAGGAGGATTGAACGAGAGCTGGGGACGTCTTCAGGCGGCGACGAATTGTCTAGCGTCACGGCCGCGAGGCAGCTGCAGGGGCCGCATCGCGCCGACGCCGCCAGTCGTCCGCCGAAAGGACTCTCGCGGGGGCCTGCGAAGTGAGACTCACTGCGGCAGAAGGCCCCCTACTTGCTGGATGCGTTTTTCTTTGTTTTTTCATCTGTATTCCCTTTTCCTTTTTTATAACAAAAAATCATGTTTTTTTGATTCCCCCCCTGTTTCTCCTTTTGGTTTCTCATTTCTTGTTTTCTTTTGTTTTATTTTCTTTTTCCTGGCGGCGGCGGGGTCGGCGGCTGCGCGAGCAGGTTGGCACGCGATGCAGTGCGTTTTGTCCTGAGAGGGGGGCAGGGCCGAGGCGTGCGCAGCTCTTTCAATTTCAACGCGATTAAGCGGTATTCAGACCTCGGTCTGGTGAGAGCGGTTACGTCGGCGCCTCCTCGCTCGCCATTTTCGCCTGTTCGGAACCGCTATGTTGTCGGGGGCGCCGCTCGCCCAGAGGGTCTTCCATCTTTGCGGGCCACAGACAAAGAGGTGGTGCGCGTTGCTAATTTGTGCTTTAGGGTTTTTTCTGTACGAGAATGTGTCGACAGTACTGGGTGTCCTTTGCCTTGGGAAATCTTTTGACCTCGTATATGGCGCTCCCGAGATATGGTCTCACACGTGCTGCCTTCTTGTCGGGTGACTGCTATCCATCGGTGTTTTTTGGGGGCGAGGCGGAGAAAAAACGACGCGGGTGTGTGTTTTTGTTGTGCGACCGAATCTGGAAGTTTTGCACCACGACCGCTTGGAACGTCGCGGGAAGCATGGTTGTTGTTGATCCAGGCCTGGGGACAAACACGTCGCTCTCGATGGGAAGACGATGACTACGCGGGCTGCTAAGTACCCTTCTCGAGTGTCACTGTGGCTGTGTAAATCGCCGTTGAATTTGTGAGGATGGGAGAGGCTGCGAACGCCGTGAATCCCAAGGTCGGCGCCTTTTCCGCCCCCGTAAAAATGGTATGTGCTGCTGCGCTGAGAACTCTGGTTGTGCGAAAGAGATGGACGATTAACCTTGCCGCTGCATGCCTCGACCCCCCTGGTCGCGACTATGAGGTATCAGGCTTCGCCACTGAAAAAGAATACGGCGCATGGGTGTGCGTTGCACGAGTTTGTTCTGGTTTCCTTGCGTTGCTGCCGCCCCAGAGCAGCCTCATCCCGACGCTGCTGGGGCTAAAGCTGTCCCACACACGGCCACCCTGGACTTGTCTTACACAGTGCGCGTATGTTCCTGCACCTCTTCTTCCTCTTCTAGGTTCCATTGATTTGGACGATGGGCCATGCCGTTGCATGCCTCGAACCCTTTGGTTTCGACCGTGAGGTATCAAATTTCACCACTGAAAAAGGAAGACTGATCACAAAAAGGGTCAGGTGCAGCACGCCAGGCACCCCTGTGATAAATCAACAGGGGGCGGTGGATCGAATGGCCTTCAGTCCATCCAGCCATTGTGCGTGGGTTGTGAGTCTAAGGCCGATTGGATGTTCAGTGGATGTTTGTTGGGATCTCGTGGGAGGCCTCTCGGGGGCCTTTTGTTGGCCGTTTGCGGGCCTCTTGGCGCCTCGTTTGGGCCTTTTCGGGGCCTGTCGGGGCCCTGCTGGGGCCTCTTGGACGCCTCTTGGGGCCCCTGGGGCGCGTCTTGGGGCCGCCTGGGAGTTTGTTGGGGCGGAAGGCTATGATTTTCGGCTCGTATTCCCTATCCTGGGTCCCTTTTTTGGCCGCCTGGGCGCTCCTATGCCTTTTTGGGGCGCCCTTAGGCCGTCTTGGAGCTCGAAACGTCAACGGGCCCCAAATCATTCGAAAACACACGGATGAATCAATGATTTGCCTTTTCGGTGTCCTCTTAGGCATGCTCTTGGTGCTCTCTTGGAGCGTCTCCGAGGCCTCTTGGGCCGTCTTGGGGCCATCTTGGGCGTTTTGGTGCGGCTTTGGGCGCCTCGGGGCCCGATTGGACCGTCTTGGGGGGCCCTTGGGGCCCTCCTGGCCCGTCTTGGGGTCCGCTTGGCTTCGAACAGGTGATGTGGGAAGATGCGCCAAAGCCCAGGGGAACCGCTGCAAGCCCAAGAAGATTTGAGATTTGGGGTCTTGGCCCATTGAAGACCCCTCAGACGCGTTAGAAGAATTAGGCAAAGGACCTGAGCACTTACCAACTTCGTCTCTAGCGGCACGGTGGCGAATAGCTGTCAGGCCGGCGCCTTCTACAAGCAGCCTCTTTTTCAAGAAGCTGTCCCCCTCCCCCATAACCCCTTCTGCGCGCCGCTAACATTAGGAATCAGCGGCAACGGTAGGGGGAGACTGGCCCGGTGTGTGGGGGAAGCGTCGATCTGAAATCAACGATAATTAGCCGATAGATCGGGGTTGGGCCCCGACAGCAAATCAGCCTGCTCCTGAGCGGGGTGGGCCATCAGCCGATGATCCTCAGGGCGCGCGTTGGCCCAAGATGTGTTTTCCCTCATTCAGCTCCGCCGAGAACGCGCAGCCGACGTCGGCCCTCATTACAATGCATGGGTCGTGCTGAAAGGCGTCGGTGGACAAGCACACTTGGCGCTGACACGCGTTCTGCGGATCGTTTAAGCAGGCACCTATCGGCAATTTTACTTCCCAGGAGCCTCCGATTATTTTTCTCGACGTTCCCGCGCTCGTTCTTGCAATATGGCAGTTGTTTGACGTGTTGTTCCGCATCGTGTTGACGACGCTAGCGATGATGCAGAGAATAATGATTTCGATGGCGATGCCGGTGATACGACTGACGATGATATCGGTGACGATGGCGATGCTAACGAGATTCATGCCGATAACAAGAGAATAGTTTTCTCTCCAGAGCTTGCGAGCGTTGGTCGGAACGCTCAGCGGAGTGCCAGATGCTCTACGTCGCAGATGCTCTACGTCGGCGGGCGAGGGTTAGCGCACCCGCCTCCGAGCGATGCGGAAGGCAGGCTGCGCCTGCCTCGCCTTGTGGCGCAGCACAGAAGAGTTGCTCCTTCCCTGTAGCGACCGCCGCGTCATTCTTGGGGGGAACAGGCTCCCCAAAGCTCTACTCCAGATTTCGTAATAAAGGGAGGGGGGTCTCATTTCGGGGGGGGTCTCTTCCAGGCTATCTTGGAGGGCCTGGGGGGGTCTGGGGACGGTGTTTTGGAGGGTTCTCCCACGGGGTGGGGTCTGAAATGGCTTGTCTTGGAGGATCCAGACCCCCTCCCTTTTATTACGAATTCTGGAGTGAGTTTGACCGTTGGAGTTTCCGGAGGGTGAGCGGCGCCTGGTCCAACCGCCGAGGGGCTCCGCTCACATCAGGCGTCTCCGAGGCCGCGATCCTTTTGCAAACAAAAAGTCTGGACCCGCGCCCCCCCCCCCCCCCTAAAACGACGCGAAGATCGGGACAAAATCGGATCGGGATAACTCGAAATCTCTGAGAATCGGCGGGTTTGGAGGATGTATTGGGCGCCGCGGCCGCTCCAGAGCGTTCCGGAACGCTCTGAGAGCGCTCCGGAACGCTCTGGAGCGATTTATCCCGATCCTAGCCCTGTTTTAGCATGCAGAGTACGCGATGTTCGATGTCAGTGCCGCCTTCCCGACGCTTCGGCACGCGACGCTCTTGTGGGCCTCAAGGCCGGGATGGTGGGTTCGCCGTATGGTTGAGCATGGGTGCCCTTCTATCGGCCTCCTTGCCTGTGCACTGCATGGGCCCCTTTGGTCAGAGTGCTGGAGTGCATTCTTTTCCGCTCGTCCTCCTGTCTTGGGAGCCTGTGTTGACGAGATCAACATGCTTGCCCAGAACGTATACCGAGCACTTGCGCCTGCTTCTCCCCGCTTTTTGGGGGGCCACATGCGACTAATTAACCCGAGTAAGCGATTAAGGACCCCCCCCCCCCTCTCCGGTGAAAGGATAACGCACCCGGCACCCGGAAGCGTTATCCTGGCACCAGGAGGGGGTACACCAGATCGCACGGGTCCCACGGAGTCCCGCAGGTCTCGCAGGTCCCAGCTTTTCCCAGCTTTTTCTTAGCTTTTCTAAGCTTTTCCTTAGCTTTTCTCAGCTTTTCCTTATTCGTATTCGTATTCTTATTCTCATTACAATTCTAATTGGGATGCCACCCGAGGCGGGGCGCTGGAATTATTTATTTTCCTTCCATTTGCGCGGTGCTAATAATATCGCCCGGCGAAAACCCCCCCAAATGATTATTTAATTACGGCGCGGTGCTAATGATAACGCCGGGGGGGTCCTTAATTGCTTCTCCGGGTTAGCCCCCACGATTTCCGAGGGGGGATGGGGGGGTGGGGTTCACTTCGTTCGGGAGTTTCCGAGCGAAGTGAACCCCCCCCTCCCCCCCTTCAGGAATCGTGGGGGGTAGGGGTAGGGTTCGCATGTGGTCCCCTAGTTTTTCAGTGCGTCGCCGATGCAGCTGGCTTGGAGCGTCGCGCGCGAGCGAGACTTTAAGGGTACCACTGGCGCAGCCTGCCTCGGAGAAACGCCTCAGCACAGCTTCGCGCCGCAGAACCTTCCCGAAAAGCTGGTGCTTGTTACGAACACGAAGCTTAAGTCGGGCGTGTCCCCCTACAGAAGGAATATTCAAAATAGTTAAAGATAGTATCGGGACGATTTGTTGACTGTTTTGGAGTATTTGTTTTTTATGTTTGAGCATTCCTCCCAGTTCCGCCTGTAGGTGGACACGCCCGACATAACACCAAGTACTTGGGCATCAGGAGTTCTGGGTGGCTCCTAACCGAAAGTGTCTTGGGCGGGCTAGGGGCACCAAAGCTCTTTGGCTGGGGCTCTCCAAAAGTCTGCGCATGCTCGACCAGAAAGCGTTCAGCTGTCTCCTCTATGCCATGCAGTTCTGCTCGCCACCGAAGCAAGTCTGTGAACATGTAGCCGCGGCTGGACAAGACCTGGTCGGAGGATCAGGGAGTGCGATCGGCCCAGCCATGCTGGAGAACGCTCAGGAGCTCGGCCCCCCGTGCCAGATGGGGCGTCTGGATCTGGTAGTGCGCGCCGCCTTGTGCCGCATGGCCTGCCACTCGATCAAATTCTTCCGCGTCCAGACTCCGTGTTGCAGCGATGTCGGAAAGCTATGAAAGCATCATGCCTTGAAGAACAGGCCGTTGTGGAAGCAGGCGGCCACGTGTGCCTCCCCCCGGGGCCCCGAGGATTCCTGGCGTATTGGAAACAGGGGTGAGATTTCAGGCTCTTTCGGGCTGTCGAGTTCGCGGTTCTGATTCATTTCGTGCTATTGATCTTGTCATGTTGATTCTGGAGCGTTTGGCCTTGCTAGTTTCCAGTTCGGTTGTTGTTTCTTATTTGAATCATGTGTTTTACTGCCTGGTGTTGTTATGTCAGACGTCAGTGTCACACCGTGCGTGGCATTTTTTATACAGCTGCTGAGGAGGATACGTTTTCACACTTCTGGAACGCCCGGGTGTGTACGAGTGTTTTGGCGACCTTTTTGATTTGTCCCGCCAGTTATCCCGTCTCTCGGGTGGGTGGATCGTGCGCCCCTGTTTCCATGGGGCCGTGCTCCCAACATTAAACTTGTCTCGAATGCCTTGTTCTTAGATTTCACATTTCAGGTCATGATGATTTGCGCTTCGCGCCTCGCTATCTGCCTCAAAGAGTGGATCAGAGTCGCAGGCCTAGAGATTGACACCAACACCAATATCGGCGGCGTGCATCCACCGAGGGAAGAAGATCCCGATCTCGGTGATGGTGGTAATATTTTGGCTTCCAAGGTGACCGAAATATTACCACCAACACCGAAATCTGGGATCATCTTCCACCTGTGGAGGCAACCCCCTGTGTTGGTGTGGGTGCCCATGCCCAGGCCTCCAACAGAGGTTGGAAGATCGCGTGCGGGCTCGGCAGAAGCAGCTGCGCCGCCGAGGCGGCCCTTTGGTCGGCTTTCTGGGGTAGGACGGGAACGTCGTCGTCGTCGTTCGGCGCGTGCGTTCCTGCTCCTCCTTCTCCTCCTCCTCCTCCTCCTCCTCCTCCTCCTCCTCCTCCTCCTCCTCGCAGTCGTCGTCGTCGTCGTCGTCGTCGTCCTCGTCGTCGTCGTCGTCGTCGTCGTCGTCGTTGTTGCGCGGCGGGCGCCGCGGAGAAATGGTTATTTCCCACTATTGACGGCACCCCAGCCCGTGAGTAAGGGCGTCGAGAGGACAATTCGTTTCCATTACGAGCCGCATCGCCGATACATCGGCGACTGTTCGGCACGAACGAAAGGGATTCGGAAAGAACGGGTACGAAGACCGGCAGCAGTTCCTGTCCATTTTGAAGAGGGCCTTTTGTCGTCGCCGCCCTGTGCTGTGTCCATTTGAGACACACGGCCGCCTGCCCAACAGCAGCCGCTGTTTGTCGTTGGACAGCATTGGCTGTTGGGCATCGTGCTCATTTTTCCCGTACCCATCTCGGGGGTCCAAAATTGCCGGGGGGATATCTCTTTTTACTTACCAAACTACCCCAACCCAGCCCGAAGGTCCCAGACGCCCCGAAGTTTCAGGTTGGGGGACGTACGGGTTCCATTGTTGCTGGGGCCGGTGTTTCAGTTTCAGAAAGCTCCCCCCGCTGGAAATTGGCAGTCCCAACGGCCGCTTCGAGTTTGGATGAGTTGGCCTTTTGGGTAGCGGAAATTTCCACATAAGCATTATATTTTGGAGTTCGGCGCTGGAGCCCCCTGGCGGCGCTTCCATCACCGCCCACGGCGCGGTCCGCGCGCCAGGGAGGGGGGGCCAGTGCCGATCCACGAGATAGTTCATGCTTGTGCAATGTTTGGTTCCTTGACACTGGCGGGGGTGGGGGGACCGGACGGGGCTACTGGCTGGGCCTGTCGAGGCCATGCGGGACGACCTCGGAGGGCTAATCTTGCGCAGCCCAATCTCAGGGGGCCTGCCTGGCCCGCTCCGGGTCGGAGGGCACCGACTATACACCTACACCGATCCTGGCCAGGCCGATCCCAGGCCCAGGATGGGTATGCATATGTATGTAGATATATACGTGTGTGTATATATATATATATGTGTGTGCACTCTGCCCAGGGCAGGAGGGTGTTTATACCGACCCCTTGCCCAGGGTGATCCTTGCCAGGATCGGTGTTGGTGTATGGCTGGTGCCTTCCTGCCGGGGGCGGCACGAAGCCCCTCCGTGGCCAGGAGCTGTCGACCGCCGACGAGATCGTGTGGGTCAAAGGCAGGGCCTCGCCGCCCCGGGCGGGCGGCGTGGGAAGGGCCGCAGGACCGGGGAGTTTGGGGCGGCGTTTGGGTGGGGGGGGGGGCCGGAGGGTTTGTCTCCGGAGAGCTCAGGCAACCCATCCTCCTCCTCTCCTCCTCCTCCCTCCTCCGCCTCCTCCTCCCCCTCCGCCCTCCTCCTTCCTCCTCCTCGTCCTCCTCCTCCTCCTCCTCCTCGTCCTCCTCTCTCCGCCTCCTCCGCCTCCTCCTCCTCCTCCTCCTCCTCCCACTTCTCCCTCCTCCTCCTCCTCCCCCTCCTTCTCCTCGCCGCCCTCTCCTCCTCGGGTCGCCTACGGCCCCCGGGGAAACCGTCCACGGGGGGTGCTCGAGGAGCGAGGACCTTGGGCATGTTCGAGGTTTCTCGGCGGTTTCCAGCTTCAGGGTGCGTTCTCAAGCGGGGGGCGCACTGGGGGGGAGGCTCCGGCGGGGGGAACCTTCGGAGGTATGGCCCGGAAGTCGGGGGTAGCGCTGGTGGGGGGACTGGCTCAGGGGGGAACCCATCGACCCCCAGATAGAGGCCTGCCTCCCCCGCACTCCCCGCCCAGGAAGCTGCGGTTTTGCTAATTATCAAAAGCCGAGCGCCGATCTATCGACAATGCATCGTTGGTTTCAGGTCCCATGCCAACTCCGACATCGACGCGCCTGTTACTGCTTCTTATCCCCCCATACTGTTTCAGTGGGCGGAAGTAGGGCGCTCCAGTCCCCAATGTGGCACACTTTGCGATCACTTCGTGGACCCATGACTATCTTCATCTACCGTCTCAGTGGACGCGGACGCATGGCCTTCCAGCCCCCGGGTCGGCACACCCCTCTCTGACGCGCTTCGTGGCCCCATGGGGAGCTTCATCTATGGTCCCAGTGGCCCCTCACATGGATCTTTTTTTGACGTGCGGATTTCCATCTACGGTCTCCGTGGACGCCGACGCATTGCGCCGTCGCCCCCGTTTCGCCACGCCGATTACACGCGTCGTGGCGCCATAGAAAGCCCCCTTCCGTAGCCATTTTGGCTCAAGGCCCCGCGGCTCTCTCCGCCATGCTTCGCCCCTGGCAGCGCGAGACGGCCGAGGTTGCGGAGGAGACCGACCTGCTGCCGGGCGCCGCGGCGCCCGCGAAGAGGCACGCCGCGGCCACGCCAGCCGCGGCCGAGCCAGCCGCGGCCGAGCCAGCCGCGGCCGAGCCGGCCGCAGCTGCTGGCTGGCACTGCGCGATCGCGGCCGGTCCGTCCTGTGGCTGGTCCTGCGCGGCGGCCGTCGTCGCCCTCGTCGCCGTGTCGCTGTTTGCCAACGCTCGGTGGCCGCCGGCGGAAGCGTGGCCGCCGCCGACCGCCGCGCGGTCGCAGCCGCTGCTGCTCCCGACGACGACGGCGACGGCGACAACGACCACAACGACGACGCTGGCGCAGGGCGGCACTGCCGCGGGGGAGGGGGCTGCCGCGGACGGCGCGGGGGGCCCGCGGGAGAGCGGCGTGGTCGTGCTGCTCGCTGGCACGCTCGTGCGCTACTTCCCGAATCTGGACAGGCACGTCGTCGCGCCACTGACTCGGCAGGGCCACGCAGTGGACGTCTACCTGAGCCTTAGCGTTGAGAGTTTCACCTCCTGGAAGGGCCACGCGAACCTCTTCGTCATGCATCCCGCGTACGAGGGCAAGAGCCTGGAGGAGGTGAGGGCCATGATCGTCGGGGGGATACGCGATAACGGGGGCAGAGTGGGCATCGTCAGAATGCCAACGCAGGTGCACCTCACCTTAGAGGGACTGTCTTTCGAGGAGAAGGCACCTGGTGGACGAGTGTGGATTCGGATGACGAGCAGAATTCGCACGCCAGGACCACCAGAGCGAACGTCGCAAAGATGTACCAGGAGATCGACGAGCTCTGGGCGCTCGCGAAGGAGGCTGAGGCGAGGGCGGGCGAGAGTTACGAGTACTTGATGATCTTTCGAGACGACTCGAACTGGCTGTTTGACTTCGACCTGGGCAGGCTGCTGCGCACCGGCGGGCATGTAGTGCTCGACGGGGGCGCTGGCCGCGCGTTCGGGCAGAAGTGCGGGTCGCAGGGCACGCCCCGCCTTTGCGACTACGTGGTGGTCGCCGAGCGCAAGGTCGCCGAGCCGTTCGGCTCGTTCTACCGGCTGATCACGGACCCCGCCAGCATGGGCGTCTCACTGGACCCGAGCAGCGAGACGGTCACCGAGGGCGAGCGCTACGTGTACCAGGTGGTGCAGGCCTTCGGCATCCGATTCGAGCAGGTGCCCCCTGCCCTGATCCCATTCGAGCGGTGTGGGCGGCTGGACGTCAGTGGGTCGACCACCGTCTGCCTGCATAAGGACACCTACAACGAGGAGAATGCTGGCAATGACGGGGTGCCTTCGATGGGCGTCCACGTTCTGATCCCAGTGTGTTCGGAGCTTGCCGCGTGGGAGTGACACCAGGATGCAGCCCCCCACTTTCGCTGAACCGCACAGTAATTTGCGAGAGTTGGAGACAGCAAGGCCTAGGGCTCCATCCGAAGAGATCTGGAGTTACCGTCGGCTTGTCAACTCATTATCCCACCTGATCGGGGTCACTCGCCGTGCATGTCAAAAAACATAGAAAGCCCCTTACATCCACAGCGGCAGGGTCCGCATGACGGCGCCGGCCATCCACAACAATGATCTTGTGGGAGGGCCCGCATGGCGGCGCCGCCAAGGAGCCCTACCTACGGCCCCAATGGCAGGATCTGCATGGCGGCGCCGCATATTACGGAGCACCACCCGCGACGATTGCGACCCTTTTGGTGGGCGCGACTTGTCGTCTCAGTGGAGAAGTCCGCATGCGTACTCGGAGTTTCGGTGCACCCATCACAGTTACTCCACCAAGGGCCGCAGTGAGAAACATTGCACGCGTTTCCCAGCGCGTTTCGGCGTGCCCTCGCACATTTCGCGCTGTCTGCGGAGCTCCGAAGTCATGCGCCCCGCACCTAATTATACGCACCGTGATTTTGAGAGGGCATCTACCGACGTTACATGAAACTTCTGGGTGTTGGTCGTTCGCCAAGCAAATTCAATTTGTCGGGCGGTCTCTGGGCCCCCCTCAGGTCCCAGGACCGTCGGGTCTGTCGCGAGGCCCCGGTGCCCAGGATCTTGGCGCGGGGGGGGCGGTCTTCCAACAGTGGTGGGGGGCTTGGAGGCATTCTCCGAAGGGCTTAGGCGACCCGTCCTCCTCCTCCTCCTCCTCCTCCTCCTCCTCCTCTTCCTCCTCCTCCCTACTCTTCCTTCTCCTCCTCCTCCCCCTCCTCCTCCTCCTCCTCCTCCTCCGTAGCCATTTTGGCTCAAGCGAGTCAGGCAGCGGGAGGCCCACGCACGGCGGCGCGCGCCCAGCTCGCGCTTGGCGCGCGCATGTGGCCCATGGCGGACCCCGAGCCCGACGGCAAGCGGCGCTGGGCTGCGGCGTCGGCGCGCACGCTGGCCAGGCGGCGCCGACGCGCATGGCGCGCCGCTGTCGGCGAGTCGCGGGCGCTGGCCATCAGCAGGAGGGTTGACATTTTCAGGAGGTCGCTTGGGGCCCATTGGGCCCTAGGCGACGCGCTGGGCGGCCATGAGGCCTCGATTATGGCTGCGGTGGGAGCGGCCAAGCTCATCGGCCTGGACGAGCTCGCGGCGCTGGCCGAGGAGCTCGGCATCTCGGCCAACTGGGCTCGGCACGCTGCACCGCCTGGCCTGGCGCGGCTCCGCAAGGTTCCCTCGGGGATCGCGGCGACGGAGCTGGAGAAGTTCCGCGCCCGACTCCACTCCCCCGAGTTCGTGGTGGTCACCTCGCTGATGGCGGAGGCGCGCCCGTCGCAGTGCGACGACGGGGACGAGTTGGAGTCGGAGAGGCAGCATGAGCAGGCCGTTCAGACGGCGCTGGCGTCCACCAGCGGCAGCGCCGGCGAGGGCTTGGAGGTGGCAGCAACGGCTTCCGAGGTCGAGGAGGGCGTCGCCCCCAGCTGCCCCGACTACCAGCATGAGCGCGGCAATGAGCAGGAGTACGAGGATCTGACGATGCGCCCCGACGTGGTCGATGCCGTGGTGGATGGCGACCCCAGGGGCGAGGACATCGGCCTGCTGGATGCCGTGCTGGATGTGCCCGCTGGCGGCCTGAGCATCGGGACTGGCCCCGCTGGCGAGAGTCTGAAGGAGGAGCCGTGCGTGTTCGACGTCACGGACGAGGAGCCGATGGACCCTGCGGTGCTCGTGCCCGTGCGCGCGATGGAGCGCGCCGTCCCGCGGGCAGCCCCTGGTGTTCCGCCGAGGGGCTTGGTCGAGCAGTGGGGCCACGTCGGCAAAAATACGGAGCCAGCTGGCAGCCCGTGCGATCGTTGGGCAGCCCTGGCTGGCGATGAGGACGACGGCGTCGGAGAGTACGACGCCAACCCCGTCCATTTCGGCGGCACGGTCCATGCGTGTGCGCCCATCGCACGGTCCCCCGTTGTACACGCCCCTGACGAGAAGTCGATTGGTGTGAGAGGCAGCGGCGGTCTGTGAGCGGCGCGAGGCGCAGCTGTGCTGGCAGCGGCGTCACCGCTCGGCCGCTCCCTGAGTGGCATCCCGTTCGTCGCGATGCTGCTGGGCGCGTGCTTCGTGGTCGACGTCGCGGCTGGGCGGGGGAGGAGCTCCCACAGGCTCGTGTCCTGTGGGCCTCCCCCGAGGCCAAAAGACGCAACTCTTTGTTGCTCCGCTTGAGTCCCGCTTGAGTCCTCCTCCTCCTCCTCCTCCTCCTCCTCCCCCTCCTCCTCCCTCCTCCTCTCCTCCTCCTCCATCTCCTCCTCCCCCTTTTCCTCCTCCTCCATCTCCTCCTCCCCCTCTTCCTCCTCCTCCTCCTCCTCCTCCTCCTCCTCCTCCATCTCCTCCTCCCCCTCTTCCTCCTCGGGTCGCCTACGGCCCCGGGGGAAACCGCGCAGAACTATTCCAAAATAGTCCAACAATAGTTTTGGGGCGATATCTTGACTAGTTTGGATTATGTGCTGTTTTCTTTTGATTATGGTTGCCCTACTGTTCGTCCAAAACCCGCCTGTAGGGGGACATGCCCGACAGTCCTTCGCGGCGCCACCTTGAGCGCGCCGCCAAGAGGAAAGAAGTGTTGAAGCTTCGTGTATCCGCACCAGCCCATCCAGAAACGATGCCCAGGGGAGTTGAGGTAATCAGGGAAGCGGGGGAACGTGCAGATTAATCAAGGGCTGGGGAAGCTGTCATATACCTCAAGAGGGGGAGATGGAGGAGGACTCGTCGTCGTCGTCGGAGGAGGAGGATAACGAGGAGGAGGATATGGAGTAGGGCGAGGACGAGGAGGGCAAGAAGGAGGAGAAGGAGCAGAGGGAGGAGAAGGAGGAAAAGGAGGAGAAGGCGGCGGCGGAGGAGGAGGAGGAAGGAGGAGGAAGAGGTGGATGAGGGAGAGGAGGAGGACGGCGAAGCGAAGAGCCTGGAGCCGGCGAGCCGAAGAACCAGGAGGAGAACGGCGAACCGAATGCCTGTAGGAGATCCTCTTGAGGCTTTTTGCGGGTCTCTTGGGAGCCTCGGAGAGGCTTGGTGGGCGCCTCTTGGGGCCCTGTTGAGGCGCTCTTGGCTTCAGGGGCGCTCTTGGGGCCATCTTAGAGGAAATCGATCAAAGAAGGGAGGGGGCACTAATTAGGCCCCCCTTGACAGCCCCACACATCGCCTCTTGGACCCCTTCTGGAGCGCTCGTGGAGCGCGCTTGGGCGCTCTTGGGGCCGTCTTGGGGCTCTTCTGGGCCTCTCTTGGGGCTCTCTTGGGCCATCTTGGTGCCATCTTAAGGCCTCGGCTGGGCATCGGAAACGAAAAGGCGAGAAAGCAACACACATTGATTTGTCTTAGGTTTTGGAAGGATTTTGGCCTCGTCGGGGCCTCGTTGGTGAGCTTTTTGGCCACTTGGAGCCGTCTTGGGGCGGTCTTGGGGCCTCTTGGAACATCTTGGGAACCATCTTGAGCGATCTTGCGTTATCTTGAGCCATCTTGGAAGCGATCTTGCGCTCTCTGAGGCGCTCTTGGAGCCATCTTGGGCCATCTTGGACGCTCTGACCGCTCGCCGCGGCCCCCGTCCAGGCCCAGGGGAGGGGGTAGGGGAAGGGGGCAAGTTACCCCCTCCCCGCCCGCAAGCCGTCTCGCTCACTCCCACCCGCCTTCCCAACACATACGTAACATTCGAGCCTGGCCCGAGTTGCAGCATATTCAGCAGTCGTCTTTGGATGGGCAGCTACTGGGGGCCAATCCGCCGCCGCCGCCGCCGCCGCCGCCGCCGCCGCCGCCGCCGCCGCCCGCCGCCGCCGCCCCCGCCGCGCCCCGCCGGCCGCCGCCGGCCGCCGCCGCCGCCGCCGCCGCCGCTGCCGCCCGCCGCCGCCGCCGCCGCCGCCGCCGCCCCCCGCTGCCTAACCGCCGCCCGCCGCCCCGCGCGCCGCCCGCCGCCCGCCCCCCCGCCGCCGCCACCGCCGCCGCTGCCGCAGTCGCCGCAGCCGCCGCCGCCGCCGCCGCCGCAGCCGCCGCAGCCGCCGCCGCCGCCAAGTGTACGTATTGGTTTTTGACAGGGATGGCGGCGGGGGGCCGCATCGGATTGGCTGCGCATGTTCCGAATTTGGAGGCAACGTGTGTTTTATACTGTTTTTTACAAGGGATGGCGGGGGGAGGGTCGGCATGGACTCAGGTTGGCCCCCAGTCGCCTGGGGGAGGGGGTGTTTATTGATAGGGAACAGTGATCAAGACCCCCTCCCCGCCCGCAAGCCGTCTCGCTCACTCCCACCCGCCTTCCCAACACATACGTAACATTCGAGCCTGGCCCGAGTTGCAGCATATTCAGCAGTCGTCTTTGGATGGGCAGCTACTGGGGGCGAGTACGCCGCCGCCTCCGCTTCCGCCGCCGCCGCGCGCCGCCGCCGCCGCCGCCGCGCCGCCGCCGCCGTTCGCGCCGTTCGCCCCGCCGCGCCCGCCGCCGCGCCGCCGCCGCCGCCGCCGCCGCCGCCGCCGCCGCCGCCGCGCCGCCGCCGCCGTAGCCCCCGCTTGCGAATCGCCGCAGCCGCAGCCGCTGCCGCCGCAGCCGTTGCCGCCACCGCTGCCGGCCGCCGCGCCGCCACCGCCGCTCCGCCGCCGCCGCCGCCGCCCCCGCCGCCGCCGCCGCCACCGCTGCAGCCGCCGCAGCCGCTGCGCCCGCCGCGCGCCGCGCCGCCGCCGCCGCCGCCAAGTGTATTTTATTGTTTTTGTGACAGGGATGGTGGGGGGGCCGCATCGGGTTGAAGCCACATTCGTTGATCTGGGGCCTCCTGTCAACTGATTCGGAGCCTCCAGCAGGGCTTCTTAGCAGTGCGTAGCAGGGCTTAGCGGGGCTTAGCAGGGCTGAGCAGGGCTGATCAGAAGAGCGGGGCCACGTGGGGCACATGCACGAACGCCTCCCTCCCCCCATCCTCCCTCCTCCTGGCATCATCCCTCCCCCCATCTTCCCTCCCACCCCCCATCCCTCCCCCCATCCTCCCTCCCTCCCCCCATCCTCTCTCCCCATCCTCCCTCCCTCCCCCCATCCTCACTTTAGTTTACATGCCAACATTGCCGCTCGTCGGTTGTGGGTATATATATCTATATTATATATATATATATATATATATATATGGCAATGCGTGCATGTGAATCTTTTCTGAGAGTGCCTTGAGGACAGGGGGCCGCGCGTCACAGCACGCCCGCTACCGATTGTGCTCAAGCTGACACCGGCGCGGGCGCGCCGGGAGACGCATCCCCCGCTTCCCATGGCCTGGCTGTTTGGCCAGCGGTACCTGGACTGGCTCGTCGGCACCGTCTCGCAGACGGTCGTGAGCTGGTCGGCCCGCTGCCCGGCGTGCCCCGCCTGCCCGCAGCCGCCGGCGTGCCCAGCCTGCCCAGCGGCGGCGCCGATCCACTTCCACCCGCCGGCCGCCTGCCCGGCGGCTCCAGAGGCGCCGGCACCCGCGCCCGCGCCCCAGCCGGTCGCCCAGGAGCCTGAGGGCCTCTCCTGGACGGGCGGGTGGCTGGCCTGCTTCCTGGTCGCCGTCAACCTGTTGGTCCTCAGCTTCCACGTGGTGAGGCAGGTCGGCTCGGCCGTGGTGAGGCTGCGGCCAGCTCCGACGCCCGCCGCCCTGAAGGATGGCGCAGGAGCAGGCGCCGCCGGGGGTGCGACGGTGGGCGTGGGCGCAGTACGCCGGCGCGCCGCTGTGGCATCAGCGGCGCGTGTGGGGCCGGGTGATTCAGGATCCGACTGATGCCCGCTGGTCCCCCCTACGGGTGCTGATCTCGACGCCGGATGGCGACGTATACGAAGAGCTGTACGACATGTCAGATGGGACTTTGGCTGCGGTTCGCTTCGAGGACGACCGGCGCACCCGCCCTGCTGGCCTGGAGGTTGGGAACCTCTACCGCTTCCGGCGCGCGCTGACGGCGGCCGAGGAGGTGGCCATCAGGAACGAGGTGGACGCCTACGCCCGCGACGTGTTCCTCGACGCGGAGCGAGCGGCCGGGCGGCCCAGGGTGGTGCCACCGGCGGGCGCTGCCGTCTACTTCACGTTCGCGGCCGCGGCTGGTGGCGCGGTCGCGCCTGGGCCCGCTCCCGCCGCCCCTGCCGCCGGGGGAGGGGCGGCTGTGGCCGCCGCGCTGGCTGTGGTGCCGGCTGGCCCCGCCGCGCCCGCAGCTGGACCGCCTGCTGGTGCCGCCCCAGTTGCGGCTGCAGCCGCACCGCTCGCCGCTGCTGGGGCTCCCGCAGGCCCCTTGGGGCCGAATGCCGTGCCTGGGGCTGACGGACAGTGGGTCTACGTCGAGACCACGACGACGGCCCGGCGCGGGGACCCTGTCACGTTGGACGGGACGGAGCTCGTCCGGGGGGCTATCGGCCTGAAGCAGGACGCTGGCGGGAGCTGGTCGGCCATCCGGCTGATCACGACCTCGCAGGTCGCCTACCGAGGCGCCGAGGCCCTCGCTGACGCCCGCCTCCAGCCTGTGGCCCTGCTTAGTGACGGCTCGCGGCAGCGCATGCAGTTCCACGAGAGTGTCGACAGGCTCCGCGAGGAGCCCTTCCCCGACTGGCCGCTGGACGGCCCAAGGACCACGCTATGGTGCCTCCGCTTCTTGGACAGGAAGCGCGGAGGGGCCATCGAGCATTTCCACCAGTTCGTGTCCTACTACCGGCTGTCTCGCGATGACTTCGGGGTGACGCACTACGAGTCCATCATGCGGATGGTCGACTATCTGATGACGTGGGACCTCCTCGACTTGCCCAATGTGGTGGGCGTCGAGGTCATGCTGCGGCAGGCGCAGCTGTACGAGTACATGTACGCTATGGAGTACGAGGCGCGCGACTCGGGCGTCTCAACTGCTGCTTCGGCCGAAGGCGAGCCCAAGGCGAAGGCAAAGGGCAAGCCCAAGAGCCGGGGCGGCGGTGGCTTCTTGAAGTTCGGTTTCGTGGATGAGGCGGGGGTCTTCACGGGCACGGCCCGCGAGGACGGCCGCATGATGGTAGCTCCGGCACTACTGGAGCACGTGGCCAAACAAGTGGAGCGCGACGCTGGTATCCTTAAGCAGATCAGGAAGGCTAAGGAAGAGCGCCGCGCTCTGGCTCCATGATGGAGCGGGGCCTGGAGGCGGACTCCCCGACCGCCTTCAGCGACTCTCGAGGGGGCTTCGCGGATATGGCCTCCCGCGCTGCAGATGTACATGAGGCCCAGCCAGCTCGTCAGCGACGGCATCGGGATCTCTTTCCGCTCCTTGAGCCCGCCTGTGGTGAGCGCAGTTTTGTGGCTACAGACCTCTCTCGCACAACTAAGAGGCGACTCCACAGGACCAGTCACCGCCGCGAGATGGTCGTCGACGCCATCCGCGCCATGAATGAGATGTACACTGGTTCGAGCTGTCCGCGGCCTACCGGCCTCACTGGCCCTGCGACCGCCCAGCAGGAGGCTCTGGCGGTGATCCAGGAGGCCGTCGACGCCTTCGGAGTGCCCCCGCCCGACCTCACTCCCGCAGGAGCCCTTGAGGAGCTCCGCGTCGCGCAGTCATACGACCAGGAGTCTGCCGTGATTGCGCCGGTGACCTTCGACCGCGTCGATCTGATCTCCCTGCCGAGCGTGGGCTCCGAACCGAAGTCCTTGTCCGCACTCATCGGGGATGACAGCATGAGTATTGGTCACCGCCTTCAAGAACTACTTTTGCCCCGTGAGCGGGGGCTTGCCCGGGTCGCGGAGCACGCTCCGAAGAGGGCGTATTCGGATCCCAACTTGAGGAACCCTCGCTTATATAAGAAAGTATTGCACCGTCTTGTGTCATCGCACCTCGTTGAGTTTCATACCGATGCGTTGAGCTCAGTGGGAATGTTCTTCGTCTATAAGAAATCAGGGGCCCTGAGGCTCATGCTGGATGGGCGGATCCCGTCTCAGTTGTTCGACGAGCCCCCCAAAGTGAAGCTGGCAACTGGGGCCGCGTTCTCTCAGCTCCGGGTTGACAGTCGGGAGCCTGTGTGTGTCGCTGGTGTGGACATCGCGGACGCCTTCTATACCATGTTGCTCCCACCTTGGCTTCGTCGGTACTTCGGTCTCCCTAAGATCAGAGCTGGTGAACTGGGGATCTCGGTCGATGCGAATGGAAGGCCCGTGGCGCCTACGCAGTGGGTCTATCCGTGCTTCAGGTGTCCTCCGATGGGATTCAGTCTCAGTCTTTGGTTGTGCCAGTCAGTGAATGAGATTGTCTCGCGGCGTGCTGGCCTCGTCAGGCCGGAGCGTGTCCTGGTGGATCGCCTGCCTGCCCCTGTCGTCGACTCGGGCGTTGTTCATACCGAATACGTCGACAACTTCGTTGCGCTGTCGCTATTGCTGCTGCCCGTCAGGTCGATCATCATATGCGTGCTGTGGGGCTGCCTACTCACGGGGTGGAGAGCGGAGTGGGCGGGGAGACTCTTGGCTGGTCCTTCGACTCGAACTCGCCCGTGATCTCGCTCAACCCCAGGCTTAGGTGGAAGCTGTACCTTGGGATTCAGGAGGTCCTCCGACGTGGGTTCTGTTCTGGAAAGGAGATGGTGAGGATCGTCTCGCACATCACGTCCAGGGTGCTCATTAGGAGGGAGCTCCTCTCGTGCCTGGGGGCCGTCTACAAGTTTGGGGAGGTATACCACAATCGCACCGCTAAGCTCTGGCCCGTCGTCCGTCGTGAACTACGCTGGGCTCGGGCTCTCCTCATCTTCTGCAGCAGGGACCTCGGGTTGCCCTTCGACACCACCCTCACGTGCCTGGATGCGTCGTCTTGGGGTTTTGGAGTTACCCAGCGGGAGGTCTCTGAGGACTCGGTCAAGCGTCTGGCCCGGTACAACGAGCGTTGGAGGTTCTCTCGGGAAGCTGAGCGCCAACGTCTTGGGCCCCGAGCCGCTGCTGTCCCTGGTCAAGGCTCCTCAGGAACCGTCCCGGACGGGCCCGAAGTCTCCGACGTGGACCCTAGCTTCGAGGAGGTCCCGCCCGACATCTGGAGGGACCACTGGCACCCGGTCCTCTCGGTGCCCTGGCGGCGCCCAGCCCCTCAGGTCATCCTGGAGGCCAGGTCCGGCGTGATGGCGCTTAAGCACAAGCTTCGCTCCAAGAGGTCCTTTCGGAAGGCCCACGTAATGCTGAATGATGCCATGGCTCCCATCTTGGCTCTGGCAAAGGGGCGGTCTTCGGCGCCCGCCCTCCTCGCCGTCTGCCGGCAGGTGGCATGTCTGCTGCTGGCCTCAGGCTCGGCGGCGCACTGGAGGTGGCTGCCGTCCGAGTTCAACTCCGCCGACCCAGCATCACGGAACCGGCCTGGTGCTAGGCCCGAGGCGTGGTATGCTCCAGCGGTCGTCGCCCCAGGGAGCGTCTGCTGCCAGCCCGTCGGGCGTCCTTCGCAGGCGGCCCGCGGCGGCTCCAGCAGCCCCAGCGCCCGCCCACCTTGGGCGCCGGAGCCGCTCCCAGAGCGCAGCTGCGCTGTCCTGGGGGGATCAGGCGGACCGCCGAGTTGCCAGGAGGCGCGCCTTCCCCGCCGCCAACACGGCGGCGACCTCGGGCTCGCTGACCTTCCTGGAGACGCAGGCCGTGGGGGAGGCGACCCGCCGGGACTATGCCGACAGGGTCTCGAAGTTCACGGGGTGGGCGACCTCGGTCCGGCTGCCGATCGGGGAGGTGCCCGAGCTGGACGTCGCACTGGTGACCTTCTTCAACCAGCTGTTCTTCGACGGCTACCCGAGCGAGGAGGCGACGAAGTACATGGCGGCACTGGCTCATTGCCGCGCGGCGCCCGGCCGGCTGCAGGTGGCCTTCCCGAGGGCCGCTCGTGCTGCGAAGGGCTGGGCTCGGCTGGTACCGCCACGATCCCGGCTGCCGCTGCCCTGGCCGATTGCCTGCCTGATGATCGACTGGATGCTGGATGCAGGCGAGACGACAGCGGCGGCGGCGACGGCGGTCTGCTTCGCGCTGTACCTTCGGCCGGCAGAGCTGCTCAGCCTGACGCGCGAGCAGGTGATCCCGCCTGCCGAGGGCGCCCCTCCGGGGCGCACCTTCCTGAACTTCTGGTCGGTGGTCCTGCGTCCGATGGAGTGCGCTCAGCCCTCGAAGACGGGAGTCTACGACGAGGGCCTCCTTCTGGACAGCCCGGAGTTCACCTGGCTGCCACCGCTGCTGCAGGCGCTGCGGGCCCGAGCCGCGCCAGGCGGCCTCGTCTTCGACATGAGCTACAACCAGTGGGCCCTGGTCTTCAGGCGTGCTGCGACAGCGCTGCACCTCGGCGTCCTGGGGCCGCCGTCGCTCTGCACCCTCCGACACGGGGGGGCCTCCCACGAGTACCTCGCAAAGTTCAGAAGCCTCGACGAGATCAAAAAGAGGGGGAGGTGGGTGTCGGACTCGTCCCTACGGCGCTACACCAAAGGGGGCCGCGTGGCAGAGCAGATGCGACGGCTTCCGATCTCCGAGCAGCGCCGCGCCACACGCCTGGTCGACACCATTGGCGGGCGCCTCTCCAACATCTGGCTCGGTCTGTAGAGGACGCCGGTCAACCCGTGTTCCTAGAAGTGTTCAGCGGGTCAGGGCGCCTCTCTCTGGCGTGGCGGCGAGTCTCCCGCGGCCGCCTGGCCGCCTTTGAGCTGGACCTCAAGCATGACCCAGCTTCAGACCTTCTGCAGCGCCGAGTTCAGCAGCTTGTTCGCGGATGGCTTCGGTCAGGCCTTGTGGCAGCTGTTTGGTTGGGCACGCCTTGTCAGTCGATGTCGCTCGCGCGCAACCGACCAAATGGCCCCCCTCCGCTCAGAAGCAGCTCGCACCCTCAGGGCCTCCCTGGATTGTCGCCCAATGATGCTCTGAAAGTTTTGCAAGGCAATAGGCTCTGTGCGTTCAGTTTTAGTCTTTTTGAGTTAGCGCTGTCCCTTGGGATCCCTGTTGGCCTGGAAAACCCGGGGTCCTCCTGGCTCTGGAAACAACCTGTGGCTGAAAGAGTCTCGAAGCGGTCCGGGGTCCAGCGCTTAACCGTGGACTTCTGCGCTTTCGGCACTCCGTGGCGAAAACGCACTGCAATCCTTTATGCTAATGCTGACCTGTCAAGTCTGCGTCCATTCAAGTGCTGTGGTAGAGGTATTTGCTCGTTCTCAGGTAAGTCGCACATCGAACTCGCCGGTAAAGATAATGCCGGCCGTTTTCTCACGGCTATCGCCGAACCGTACCCAAGTGACCTGTGTGTACATATTGCTCGTGCGTTTCTCAATGCACATCGTAACCATGTGTTTCGGGGGATGTGTTCTAAAGTGGCCCCTCGCCTTTAAGTCGAGTCTCCAGACATATGGTTTCGGAGTTCTCCGATTTTGTGGTGTTGTGCTGACTGCCGTCGGTCTCGAGGACTGGCGCCTGATGGCATCCTCTCGTCTAGAGCTCTGGGCACCAGTAAGCACACAGATCAAACCTTCGGTCTGGCCACTGAGGAAAATGAGCTCCTCGGAGGAACAGATGGCAATGCGTGCATGTGAATATTTTCTGAGAGTGCCTTGAGGACAGGGGGCCGCGCGTCACAGCACGCCCGCTACCGATTGTGCTCAAGCTCCCCCCCGAGCCCACCCGCGGAGCAAAATCTACGCGAGGTGTTGTGCTGACTGCCGTCGGTCTCGAGGACTGGCGCCTGATGGCATCCTCTCGTCTAGAGCTCTGGGCACCAGTAAGCACACAGATCAAACCTTCGGTCTGGCCACTGAGGAAAATGAGCTCCTCGGAGGAACATATATATATATATATATATATATATATATATATATACGTGCTCGACGGAGCCTTCCAATTTTGTAAATGGCAGTGGCCGTGGTTGTGAACCCACGAACAGCCATAACATTTTAGTTTTTAGTGTGGGTGGTGTTCCCATCGCCTGAAACCACAAAGTCCTCAGTTGAGGTCATTGCAATGCCAATGAGCGCAGTGCTCTTCAGCCAGAAAGATATCCAGCAGCTTGCGGCAAAAAAAAAAAAACACATGCGGATATGTGGAACAAGAGGCCGACGACGACGACGACGACGACGACGACGATAGCCTGGGAGACCATCTAGAAGACGTGAGCAAACGCCCACGAGTCCTCCAACATACAACCATATATATAGAGAGATATATCGTTTCCTCTCTCTCTCTCTCTCTCTCTCTCTCTCTCTCTCTCTCTCTCCAGGCACCGAAAGGGCTGGACGACCCCCGAGGAGGAGGGAGGGGGGAGGAGGAGACGACGACGACGACGACGACGACGACGACGACGACGACGACAGCCCCCGACCCCTCCCGGAGTCCAAACGCACCAGTTTCCTGAGTCGCGTCCAGCCGCGGTGACGAGGAGGGCCTCCTCCTCTTTCTTCTCCTCCTCCTCCTCCTCCTCCTCCTCCTCCTCTTCCTCCTCCTCCTCCCACTCCTCTTCCTTTTCCCACTCCTCCTCCTCCTCCTCCTCCTCCTCCTCATACATCATACATCATTCATCATACATTTTGGTCGCCTTCATTCGCTATCCTCGTCGATTCCCCTCCTCCCACAGGACTCTGGCAAAGAGGCACTCTCACTCACATGGCAAAGAAGTCTCTTATGGCCGCCATGGCGGCAATATGTCAGAGCATGCTGCCAATTCGCAACACGCGTGACTGCACTGTAGCATTACTGCTGGCTCGTATGGCCAGCATCCTGCTCGAGATCGCTGGAAGCTGAGATGTGCTGATTGTGTGGCTGCAAACTGCCAGTGCTGGCTGACGTGCCTAGGGTATTGCCTCCTCGCCGACGGTGCGAATTTCCCCTGGGGCACAAGCTGTTCACCACACTCTCGACCTTATGACCTGTTGCCTTCACTTCGGCCAGCATCTCAGCCTGCACCTTCATTTGCGCCAGCATCTCACCCTGCATCTTGTGCATCTCAGCCTGGATCGACGTCATCACCTTCATCAGCTCCTCCTGTGTACGCAGGATGCCATGGAGGGCATTCTCATGCTCATGAAGGGCATCTGCGAGCAGCTTCCTGTACTCCAAGGTCTCCAAGTGCTCTGTGTGAGCGCGCTCTGCAAGTACCTGATCTCCGAGCAGCTTCTTGTTCTCCAAGGTGTCCAGAAGTGCTTGAATTTGATCGCTGACGATCGTCTTCATGATGTTCTCGATGGCCTCGTTGTCGGAGTCGTTTGCTGCTAGGTTCACGTAGTTAGTCGCAACGGCGCCCCCCTGCTGCGAGGGCTCGACGTCGTCCGGTCTTGTGCCAGCCGCCCCCGCCGCCCTTGTTGTGAAGGCTTGGCCGCTGATGTGTTGCTGCCCCTGGCCATCGTCACCACCAGGGCTGTCCCTCCAATAAAGGTCGTTGACCTCCCTGCTTTCGAAGTCGGCGCCAGCGCAATGCGGCCTCTGCGTGGAGCCCGCATCAGTGCATCCAAAGCACCAGTACCACACCTTCCTGTTGTGTTGTGGTTTTGACAAATGTTGGGGAGCTTGGAGACGACACTTGCAAGGTACGCACCAGAACCCACCATTTTGCATCACAATATACGGTGAATTTACACGCTGTCCGTCCACAATCATCGTCTCTGGCCAATGCGTCATGGCGCCCCTCCTGCACAACCAAATGTATGTGTGTGGGCGCGCACGGTGCACTTCTAGCGCCAAAACGGCTATGGGTGAGGTGAAGGAAGAAGAGGGGAAGACGTGCACGCATTTACTTTGCCAGCCTTGTCGCCGCAGCTGGACGTGGCTCGGAAAACTGGTGCGTTTGGACCCTGGGAGGGGTCTGCTGGGGACCCGTTTTGAGCGGATTTGGGGCCCAGGGTGGCCCTCATGCTCCCAAGGCAGAAGAGGAGAATTTCGAACGACGACGACGACGACGACGACGACGACGACCTCCTCCCCGTCCTTCCTTGTCCCCTTTTTTTCCAGGGTTGCGCTCTCATCAAGGTGCCTGTTGGCGATTCGCATCTATATGCACATATAGTCCAGATCTTATGCTGGCGATTCGCATCTAGATTCGCCGTTCCCACATGTGACCATGTTTGCCAATATCTCTATCGACATGTGACCATGTTTGCCAATATCTCTAGCGACATGTGACCATGTTCGCCGTGCCCCCATGTGACCATGCTGGCGATTCGCATCTAGAAGTAATTAATTCTCGGGCGGTACCCACATGTGACCATACTTGCCAATATCCCTAATACAGTATTCACCGAATGAACTCCAATACTTATCTGTATTTCTCATCCTGGCAATCATTTTGCATTCCAGGCAGAACATCATCCTGTATGTGACGTCGCCAATGGAAATGTAGGCAACGGTAGAGGTCAAGTTGTCTGTCTTTGCTATCGGTACTCCTGGCACTGGGGACCACGTTATCTGCATCCATCGTCTCATTCGGGGGCATTTGTTCGCCCATTCATCGATCTCATCTAAGGTCCACGTGTCCATGTCGTCGGTTCGAGGCTTTTTCCTCCGAGCTTGATTCTGCATCCAGGACTCGTGCTCTGCATAATCGCGCTGCCATTGCACGCGTGTCATTGTCGAAGAGCTTGCCACTGCCAGTTCCCACGAGCTTGCCATCGCAAGTCTGTCCTTAAGATGCGCTTCGTTAAACGGGAATGATAGGCTTGCCAAGCAAAATGGGCAACGGATTGCAGGCAATGAGGTCGGCGGCATGCCCCCCCAACAGGCCCTCAGAGAGCCCAAGAGCGCCCCGGCAGTCACGAGCATAGCCCCGAGAGGCGTCGTCGTCGTCGTCGTCGTCGTCGTCGACCTTCGGACAGGTGCGGGTGCGTGTGGCACGAGGAGTGAGGGTGAAGGGTGAAGAGTGAGGAATGAGGGGTGAGGAGTGAGGAGTAAGGCTGAGGGGTGAGGGTGAGGGGTGAGGCTGAGGGGCGAGGGAGGAGCGAGGGCGAGGCTGAGGAGTGAGGGTGAGGAGTGAGGCTGAGGGGCGAGGGAGGAGTGAGGCTGAGGAGTGAGGATGAGGCTGAGGAGTAAGCTGAGGGGTGAGGATGAGGCTGAGGAGTGAGGCTGAGGGGCGAGGCTGAGGGGCGAGGGAGGAGTGAGGCTGAGGTGCGAGGAAGAGGAAGAGGAGGCTGAGGAGTGAGGCTTTTCAACAACGACGACGACGATGACGACGACGACCCCCCCCTCATGGCTGGCCTGCCCACCCAGTGGGGGGCTAGCGGCTGCGGGCGCCACTGCGGGCCCCGAGGCGCGCCGGGGGGGGGGGATGGGGGCAGGCAGGGGGGGAAGGATGGAGGCAGGAAAGGGGAATGAGTTTTTTTCTTTCATTGCGTAGCTAGTAGCACAAGAAGCACACATGGTGGAGTTGCTCAACACCAGCAGCCCTATCGGCTAGCAGATTTCGCGAAAGAATCCGACAGCCTCCCCAACTGGGGCTCGGCCAGTGTGCAAACTCCTCCCGTGGGCTGATAGCAGTGCACTTAAATGCTGCTCTACTTCTGGGCAAGGTGCGTCTTGTAGAATGTAGAGAGGAGGTGAGGAGTTGAAGTGCTTCTGACCCTGTGAATATGTATTGCATTTTGGACGATTGGTTCAGCAATCAGGCGACTGTGCATGAGCACACTTACTTGCTCATGATGGCATACCACATACCACCAAAAAAGACATATCTGTCCTCGCACACTTGCCCACATAAGGTATTAATCAGCCAGTCTGCAAAACGTGCTTGGCTTCGAGGCCTCTATGCACCACCACCTGCAGCTGGCGCGCTCGCCACCTTCACAGCGCGGCCAGCACCAATTGAAACAGGACTGGTGAGAACAAAGACAGGGCGAACAGGCGCGAGGCCATTCACCCCCCACTTCGCCACCCACGCCACAGAGCACAGGTCCTCAGTGCCATTCATCCACGTGCTGATTGGGATGGTGCTGGCCACAGAGACATTCGTCAGCTTTTGCTCCTCCTCGTCAGTGCGGGTAGGCGTGAAAAAACACCTGGTGCTTAGTGCTCAGCGCGAAGTTGCCAGCTGGCCCTTCTGTATCCTCACCCATCTCGTGGTATGCCACCTGGGCGCCCGGGTGGGTCGCCCTCCTCTCCTGCCAAGGCAACGAAACTTACTTGTGATTATCAGGGTGTGGGGTATATCATTTGGAGGCGTGGATGGGGGTTGGGGATGGCGGGGGAGGGAGGAGGGTGGATAGGGGAGTAGACATGGGGAGGTCTTGTTGCGATGTCAGGATGGGGGGGGGGGGGGCATGCAACATGGGAAAGGATCGTTCGTTAGCCTGACTTGCTCAGACAGGAGGTTGGGTTCCAACCAAACATACATTCCAGTTTTTCGAGCCACGTCCAGCTGTGGTGACGAGGTGTGGCCCCGATGGCCAAGAAGCCTCGAATCTCGATGCCCACCGCGTGACTTGCATGGCCAGCATACATAGGGGAGAGGGCAAGATGGCACGACGTTGTTCCATGATGCCACAAGTTTTCCCATGGAAAAAGTAAAGGAACTTTTCGGTGCTCTCAATATGACCCACAGAGTGTCCAAGGGGGCCCAGGATTGCCCCAATTTGGCCGCAGGAGCGTCCAAGAGCGCACCAGGAGTGCCCAAGTGGGAGCCCCCCAAAATGATCTAGATGGCTCAAATGAAGGCCTCCAGCGACCCCATGTGGGCCCCGAGATTGAAGCGCCCCAAGAAGAGGAAGGCCTCCAGCGACCCCATGTGGGCCCCGAGATTGAAGCCCCCCAAGAAGAGGCCCCCAAAAGCCTCCAGGATCCCAGAATGCCCCCCGGCAGCACCCTGAGGCACCCCTGAGGCACCCAAGACGTCGTGAGAGCGACCCTAAACCAAAACGACCCCCCCAAGACACCCCAAGAGTCCTCCAAGAAAGACCTGACAGATATCCCAGCAGGTTCCAAGAGGCATCACAGGGGCCTCTGGTCATGTTACTCACCCTCCCAATTCCGCCATCCTCTTCATTCCTCATCGTACCCCTCCTCCTTCTCCTCGTCATCCTAGCCCTTGTCCACTTCCCCCTCCTTGGCACAGGTTTGTTGGCTGGCCCCTCTTTGCCCCCGCTCGTCCCTGATCACCTCCACTCGCATGGGCACGACTTCAGGATGGGCTGGTGGGAGTGTGCGAAGTGTCAGCATACATATGTGATTAACGTGTGTCCACATAGGAAACGACATATGTACTTAACGTGTGTCCACGTGTGTCCATATGTATATGTACGTGCATGTGTGTATACATGGTGTGTTCATGTATCTTGCGACTCGTTCTCAACGTGTCCTTGGATAGTAAGCGCTGGGTTGAAAACATATCAGAGCCAATCCAGGAGAAATGTTAGTACCCCCAGTCCTTGATGATGTCATACACAGTCCTCAGCTTGGTGCCATGAATGATGTTGACATCAGGGCCCTCGATTTTGAACATGTGGTAGTTCTTGTCCTTGTCAGCGATAGCCTCCTTAAACTTGCCCGGGCCAAACCCAGCGACCATGAAACCCTCCTGCAGGGTGACCTCTTTCTCCCCTTCGTTGGTGAGCCACACTTGGTTCCCCATGAGGATCTTGAGGAAGAGCCCCGGGTGCTTCTGATAGTTGACGGACCCGATCTCTGCGTCTTTGGGCATGTCCGAGTTTGGAATGATCTCATCCGTCTTGAGCTGGGGGCGAGGGGGGGCGCAGCACTCCCACGAGGAGCATGCATAGTACATGGATAGAGAGATGAATGAGAGGGAGAGAGAGAGAGAGAGAGAGAGAGAGAGAGAGAGAGAGAGAGAGAGAGAGGGAGAAAGAAAAAGAGGGAGAGAGAAAGAGAGGCATTCAGAGAGAGGGAAGAAATAAACAGATGAAAGGGGAGATGAGAGGGAAGAGAAAGAGAGGGAGAGAGAGAGAGAGAGAGAGAGAGAGAGAGAGAGAGAGAGAGAGAGAGAGAGAGAGAGAGAGAGAGAGAGAGAGAGATAGAGAGAGAGAGAGAGAGAGAGAGAGAGAGAGAGAGAGAGAGAGAGAGAGAGAGAGAGAGGGGGAGGCAGGGGGAGGGAGAGAGAGAGAGAGAGAGAGAGAGAGTAGAGGGGAGAAAATCCCGTAACTGCCAACGCGCATCCTTAAACCTCGATCCTCCTCCTCCAACCTCGATCCCCCCCCCCCCCTCCTCCTCCTCCTCCTCCTCCTCGTCCCCCGAACCTCGACCCTCCAAACCTCGATCCTGCTCCTCCGAACCTCGATCCTCATCATTTGATCCTTCAGACCTCGATCCTCCTCCTCCAAGCTATTCCCCAGCCATAACTCAAGCCTCCAGCAGCCATTCTGGACAATTCAGGCACGCCCTGAACACACTCGACGAGGCGCAACTATCAGAAAGCATCCTGTTGTCGTCCTCGTGGTCGCTGTTGTCATTTGCCCCCATTACTCCTTCTCCTCATCTCCCCATCCCACCCTTCCATTTCCACGTATTGCTGCTGCTGTTGCTCAAGGTTGAGGTGAAATTTTCAAACAAAAAAGCAAATGCCTTCTTGAGAGCTGAACCCCCATCACCAGCATTGTTGTTGCCCCTCTGCTTCACTGGTGTCTGACCTGACTCGTCGTCCACAGTGCTCGCTGAGAAATTTCCGAACTCGCCGTAGAAGGCCTGCAACTTCTCCTGGAACTCCTCACCAACGTCAGCGTGGCTCGCCCACTGCTTGATGAAGTCTGCTGGCATCGACAATTTCTTCACTCCCTGAACTGATACTGCAACCAGCTTGTTCAATGGAGGGACTGCCGGTGGGTCCTCGAGCAAGTTCTGTGGCATCTCTGCTGGCATTGGGGCGATCGCACCTGGCAGTTTCTCGTTGAGGTGGAGATCTGCAGTCATGGACATCTTGTTGTGCATTAACCAATCGTAGTGCGTGAGGTCGTCCACCATTGCCATATAGTAAGCAGGGAAGTTCCACCCAGACCGAGCTGTCACGAAGGCATCGAACAGGTTGCCAACACCAGGGTTCGCCTCCCAGAATATCACAGCGTGGCGATTGTCGATGGGGACTCCACCCAGCATAGCCTCGACCAACTTTAGCATGCCATCATGCCCAATCTGCGAAACCTTATTGGCGCCCTTCACGTTGCCATCACTGTCTGTAGTACTTGGAAGCGCTTTGGGATCCACGTCCTCCACTGACTGCAACATGCTATCTTTGACCATGGTGGCTGCCTCCGTCTTCCCTTGCATGATGTTCGCGTCCTTGAAGAAGTACTCAGTTTCCTTGACACCAAATGGCATAATAAAACGTCCATTGTAGATCAGGAGGCGCCCGTCCCTCGTGTCTGTGCGCTCCTTGTAAAGCAAGCCGAACTTCTTGTCGAAATCCAGGGAGCGCTTGATGAGGCGCTGGTTCACCATCTTCTCAGCGAGGCACAGCTGGCCCTTCTTGTACGAGAACTGCGGGTTCAGGACTGCTACGATGCACTTCTCCCCCGATGTCGCGATGGCCGTTATCATATTGGCCTGAAGATCGAAGGTATTGGAGCTGATCGTACAGGGGGCTGTCCAGTTGGCAATACCTATGACGATGACATCCTTCTCGTTGATGTGGTGCTTGGAGACAATTTCCAACCTCTTTGCAGCTAGGTCCTTATAAATGGTGTCGGTGTTAGGCTCTGCAACGATTGTGCAATAATTCGCCATGAACTCCTTCGCAGCCTTCTCGCTAAGCTGGTGGCGTTTCAAGTTGTATTCTTGCTTCTTGCTCCAAATGGCCTTCTCGTAGTTCCGTGCCTTGGACTCGTAAACCCTGAACACCTGGCAGTCGTATTCGACGCGCTTGAGGCCCAACTTGAACTCCGACAGCTGTAAATCAGCAGACTTCTTCCTCACGTTCTGCTCCTGGGTGCAGACATGGGAACACGCAATACCAAACATCATGTTACATCTGACGTCGTTGCATTCCTCAAACAGTGCTTGCCCTTAGGGGTTCTTGCTTGTGTTATCCATCTGGGAACTACCCCCAGCCTTCACCCCCCGCGCTGCCCATGCTGCCCATCACCAGTTGTCACCGTCCCCACGCGCTGCGTCGTGCCACCAAACACCGCCCATCACCACCACCACCCATCGTCGCCATCCGGTTGCGTTTCATTACATTGCTTTGCTTGGCTTCGCTTCGCTGCATCTTATTATGATTTGAGTTGCTGTTGCGTTGATCTGTTAGTCTTTGATGGCATTGTGGCTTCTTGTGGTAGCTCATTCATGTTTTGATGTGATTTGCATTACTACATTGCGCTGCTTTGCTTTGTTTTCATTTGTTTGCTATGATGCGTTGCTTTGCTTGACTTTGCGTTAGCTGCGCCTTGCTTTGCCTAGCATTGCGCTGCTCCATGGGGCTGCAAACAAAACAAACATATTGCACCACACAGACTGCAATAACTTGCTGCTTGGGTTCTGCACTGGGAAGAATGTATCATTACGTGCCCAACTGAAATCCTCCAGGCTGACGTCCATGTCTGCCACCCCAGAGCCAGTCAGCGCGATGTCCAAGATCTCCTCCAGGCGAGGCATCACAATTCCTAAGTCTCATGGTGCGAACTCCTTCAGACACGTGATGTCGCGAATGCTGAACTCATCGCGCTTCTCAGTCAGGGCAGAGGCCAAGTCCACATCCACACCTGGGTCCCCGAGGCGCCATTTCTCCACAAATGCAGCGTCCACCTGCTCAGCAACCATGCCAGCGTTCACTGCCTCAGTGCGGATCGTGCAGACCACAGCTGATTTCTCTGCGAACTCCTCCAGGTCGGACTTGCTGAACTTGCGACGCGCCAGGGAGTTAGTGGTATCGAACTGGTGGAAGCAGCGCTGGAACATCAGGTGGCACGACTCGTCAGTGACACGCTGCCGCTGCGTCCACTTCTTCGAATGCGTCGTCCTGAACCCTGAGCCCGGCCACGCCTTTTTGGACGCCAGCGCCTCTTCACTCAGACTCCCCCCATCCCAATCGCATTTAGAGATGTGCTGGATCATGAGCTCCTGGGTCTTGGGGGGGGGGGGCAAGGTCGATGATATTCTTGACTGCCTGGGCCTTGTTGCCCATTAGTTTCTCCTTCTGAGTGCAGCCAGAGTTCCAGCTCCTGATGATCGCACCTGCATCTGCATCCCCGCAGTCGCGCTGCCGGGAGAGGAAGACCACCCAACTGACCACGTTCGCTTGGCGCCTCACTGCCCCACGAGCGCTCAGCCTAAAGTTGACGAAAGTCTGCTCCTTCAAGGACGTGAACTCGACATTGCGAGCCTTGAGTCCGCGCATGGACATCCAAACCTTGGGCGATATGGCATGGAGGTCCACCTCGTCGTCGATCAGCAGCGTCAGGATGAGGTGCAATGTTGATGTGCGGGCGTTGCCCTTATGTTGGGCGATCGAGAAGGGTGGGATTGGGAACTCGTCGCCCGCCACAGCCCATGGTGCCTGCACGCCCTCGAGGCCCCTACTGCGGATCTTGTCCTCGTTCCCAGAGCACAAGATGACGGGGTCCCCCTCCGTGACGAACCTGTCGGTGAGGATGTGGTCGAGCAAGGCCAAGGCTGTGCTCGCGCGAGTTGGCTCGCGTCGCGAGTAGGAAGGGTCGAAGGACAAGGCCCCCGGGTGCACGACGAACGTGGCTGGTGTGGATACAGGGAAAGGGAATGACATCTCGTATCCTGATGTGTCCAAAGGGGGCAAGTACTTGTAGAGCTTCTGAACGTACACCTTTAAGCTCTCAGGATCTTTGTAGCGGTGCATCAAGTACTGCATGGGCCCATGGTGCTCATTCAAAATCTGCGTGGCTGCTTTCAGCAGGACGTCGCGAAACTCATGGCTTGAAACCGACTGCTGGCTCATCTGACTCATCATTGTACCAGGCGCAGCCTCCTGACCCAGGCCCATGGGTAATGATGGGGTGTCGCGCAGCAAGCCCCACGCCGCATCTGCTGAGTACGTAGACTGTCCTCCTGTGATAGTATCTGCCCCTGGGGACCCTGGGATAGTCGCATCATCAGCCCCCTCGAAGTTGAAGTTGGGGGCTCGCTCTATCATGGCAACCTGCTGTCAGTAGTGTGATCCAATTGGTAGCAGTAAGAAACGCAGGTAGTTACAAGTCGTGGGATAACCTCAAGGCTTCAAGCCTAAGCAGCCCAAATGGCTACATGAAACTACTCCCTGGGGCTAGTAGGTGGACATGCCCCTGCCACACTAGGAGGGTGGTGCCACACATTTAACTTCGCACCCCTTTGCGTCACCATCACAATAACCCAGGCCCCTGGCCCAGCCATCAAGAGGAGGGTCGCCCAACGCGATTAACTTCGCACCCCATGTTGTCAGCAGGATATCCCACCATCTTCTTGAGAATACAAGCGAGATTCAGATGTGGCAATTCCACCACCTCAAGCATAATGTTCGCTATTGGACAACAAAAAACACTCTTCCTCCCTCGCTCCCACCCCCCATCCTCCTCGCTCAATGTGTAGATTTGGCTTTCTTCCCCCCGAATTTCTGGGCCCCTTTTGCGATGCCAGTGTCCACAGCAGCAGCATGGTCTAGGTGTGGTGTTGTGGGTGTCCAGTTGGCATTTGCATGGCTCTTGCAAGCGGGGTGGGGTGTGTGAAGGGGGGGTCCAAGATGGCCTGTTGCGGGGCCCCCAGGACACCCCAAGCTGCGCAGCAAAGGACTTCATCAAGGCAACCCAAGAGGCCCATACAGGGGGAGAACCTCCCTGGGGCCCTCATGGGGGCCACTTGCTCCAGAATCTTGGCATAATTCTTTGGGGAGGGTTGGCCACAGGTAGAACAGTCGTAAAAAACATTAGCTTCGGGCGTTTGCTAATCGCGCCCGGTGGCCTTGGCGCGAGACTCCAGGAGAGAGGGGGGCTCGCGGGATAATGAAGGAGGGAGGCGCCTGCGCTGCCGACCTCAGATCTGTTTCTCGGCGCTGCCGCTGTGTACAACAGCCTGCTTCTCGCCGCCGTCGCTGACGATCTGCTTCTCGCTGCTGTCGCCAACGATCTGCTGCTTCTTGGTGCCGCTGTCGCCGATGATCTGCTTCTCGCCACCGTCGCCGACGATTTGCTTCTCAGTGCCAATCTGCTTCTCAGTGCTGCCGTCGCCGACGATATGTTTCTTGGCGCTGCTGTCGCCAACGTCGATCTGCATATTATCGCTGCTGCTGTCGCCGTCGATCTGCTCCTCGCTGGTGTTGTCGCCAACGTCGATGGCCTCGTCGATCTGCATCTTCTCGCTGCTGTTGTCGCCGACGTCGATGGGTGTGTTGAGGACCCCATGCCTCCACCGAGGCTGCTGCCTCGCTGACGTGATCGCTGCCTCACCTGTGATCGCTGCCTCGCCGATGATCGCCTCGCCCATGATCGCTGCCTCGCCAGTGATCGCTACCTCGCCGACGTCGATGGCCGCGTCGCTCTGCTTCTCGCTGCTGTCGTCCGTGATCAGCTCATCGACAGCGATGGGGCTCCTCTGGGCTGGAGCTCATGGGGGCTCGTCTGGGCTGGGGCTCTTCGGCGGGACCTAATCGGGCTCGGGCTCCATGTGCGCCTCCTCTCCGGGGGGCGGCGCCTCGCGCCCTGACCCCGCGGCGCCGGGCGGGGGCACCACGATGCACTCGGCGTCCCATGGCGGCGGCGTCTCCAATGGCTGGGGCTCCGATGGCTGGAGCTCCTCGGACCTGGGCTCATCTGGGCTGGGGCTCCGATGGCTGGAGCTCCTCTGGCTGCGGCTCCTCATGCTAGGGCTCCGCTCGCGGCCTTGCTCTCTCTGGTTGTACCTGTGCATCCAAACCTCAGCCGTGACCCACTCCATGTCCGTCCCACCCATCTCGTTCTTGCAGAACCATGGGTAGTTGAACGCGTTCGTCACTGGGTTAAAGCGCGGCTCGTACGTCTCGTCATCAGGGTCGTCCCACGGCAGCCGGGGCAGCCGCCGCATCGATTTGGCAGCCATCAAGATCTTGAGCTGAGCTTACTCAAGCCAAAATGTCTACGGATGTCTACAGATGAGAGCTGGGGAGGGGACTCATCTGCGGGTCACTGAAAGCAACGAAGTTGGCCTATTCTGAGGCAAGTGGCCTCCATGAGGTCCCGAAGAGGGCTCCACGATGGCACCATGATGATGCATGTTGTGGGCGCCCACACCTCCTGGCATTTCAACAGCTGTTCAAAATGATTATGGGCGTGTGGCCTCCATCCGTAGCATCATTATCAGCAACCTGCATTGGACAATCAATGCCAATGCGATGGTGATGATGGTCAGCACAACAGTTGGCGACAGGTGGCAGTCACCCCGAGATGGTTAAACCAAGTAAGAACACCTGAGTGCAAGCACTGCTGTTTGGGGAAAATCCCACCAGCTTTTAGGGTGTAGGTGGCTTAAGGAGCTTCCTCTTCAAACCCGCTTCTTCCCCTTCGGGGAGGGGTTTACCCCTCCCCCTACCCCCTCCCCTTGACCTGGGCGGGGTGTTTCGTGGGTGGTTGGAGCGCCCAAGATGGCCCAAGATGGCTCCAAGAGCGCTTCAGATGTGTTTGGGCAAGGAGAAACAGTGCATACAATCCAGCGTGGTGCATGCGCTCGCCCCTCGGATTGAGGAGGATCTGGCGCAGCTGGTAATTGTACTTGGATGTACAAATAATGCCGTACCTGCTCCGAAACTTTATCATCTCATCGATGCTACAGGCTCTTGCCATATGTACACTATATACACTATATACACTATGCTAGGCACTATGCCATATGTACACGAAGCCCTGCAAAGCCCTGCTAAGCCCTGCTAAGCCCTGAGAGAGAGAGAGAGAGAGAGAGAGAGAGAGAGAGAGAGAAAAAACAAAAAAGAGAGAGAAAGAGAGAGGATAGGAGAGGAGAGGAGAGGAGAGGAGAGTCATGGAGGAGGCGGGAGGCCCATACCATGCCCAACAAAGTGGCACACCGACTGGCCATTTTTTTTTTTAGGTGCTGCCCGCTGCCCCCGGCTGTGGGCTATCGCAGGGGGGGCAGCCGGGCAGCCTGGCCAGCCTCACGCCCCCACTGGGGCAGCGGTTCGGGGGAGGAGGAACTGGAGGATAATAGAGAGAGAGAGAGAGAGAGAGAGAGAGAGAGAGAGAGAGAGAGAGAGAGAGAGAGAGAGAGAGAGAGAGAGACAGAGAGAGAAAGATGTCGCCTCCTCCTCCTCCTTCCCCCAGACGCCCCAGGATTCCTTGAGATTCCTTGGTGTTCCCTGCGAGCTTTCAGGACTACTATGGGGTATTTGGGTTCCTCAAGCCTGGTCAGCCCTGGTCAGCCCTGGTCAGCGCGGCTATGCACTGCTAAGCCCTGCTAATAAGCCCTCCTGCTATGCCTTGCTAAGCCCTGCTAAGCCCTCCTAAGCCTTCCTAATCCTCGCTAAGCCCTGCTCAGCCCTGCTCAGCCCTGCTGAGCCCTGCTAAGCCCTGCTACGCACTGCTAAGCCCTGCCCAACCATCATGATAATCCCTGCTAAGCCCTGCCCTGCTAGGAGGTGTTGTCCAAGCGCGGTCCGAGGCTAATCCCTGCTAGGCCCTGCTCAGCCCTCCTCCTGCTCAGCCCTGCTAAGCCTGTTAAGCCCTGCTAAGCCATGCTAAACCATGCTAAGCCCTCATAAGCCCTGCTAAGCCCTGCTAAGCCCTACTGAGCTCTGCTAAGCCCTGCTAGGCCCTCCTGCTAAGCCCTGCTAAACCCTGCTAAGCCCGGCTCAGTCCTGCTCAGCCCTGCCAAGCCATGCTCAGCACTGCTAAGCCTTGCTAAGCCCTGCTAGGCCCTGCTAAGCCCTGCTAAGCCTTGCTAAGCCCTGCTAAGCGCTGCTAAGAAGCCCTGCTCAGCCCTGCAAAGCCTTGCTACACCCTGCTACACCCTGCTAAGCCCTGCTAAGCCCTGCTAGGCCCTGCAAAGCCTTGCTAAGAAGCCCTGCTAAGCCCTGCTAAGCCCTGCTGAGCCCTGCTGAGCCTTGATAAGCATTGTTGCTAAACGCAGCTAAGCCACGTTCAGCCCTGCGAAGCTCTGCTAAGCAGTGCTAAACCCAGCTAATCCTTGCTAGGCCTGCTGCTAACCCTGATAAGCCCTGCTAAGCCTTGCTAAGCCTTGCTAAGCCCTGCTAAGCCCTGCTAAGCCCTGCTAGGCCCTGTTAAGCCTTGCTAAGCCCAGCTAATCCCTGCTAGGCCCTGCTGCTAACCCTGATAAGCCCTGCTAAGCCTTGCTACGCCCTGCTAAGCCCTGCTAAGCCCTGCTAGGCCCTGCTAAGCCTTGCTAAGCACCCTTATGCCTTGCAAAGCCCTGCTAAGCCTTGCCAAGCCCTGCTAAGCCCTGCTACCTGGTAGGCCCTGCTAAGCCCTGATAAGCCCTGCTAAGCCATGCTAAGCCCTGCTAAGCCCTCCTAAGCCCTGCTAGGCCCTGCTAAGCCTTGCTGGGCCCTGCTCAGCCCTCTTGGGGCCTCGCGGGCGCTTCTCGGGGCCATCTAGGAGGACATCGATCAAAGAAGGGGGGGTGCTTTATTAGCACCCCCCCCTCAGGGGCCTATGAAATCGCCTCTTGGACCCCTCTTGGGGCGCTCTTGGAGCACTCTTGGGCGCTCTTGGGGCCCTTTTGCTGTTGCTATGCTTAATGCTATGAGCTATGAGGTGCATGCGCGCAGCGCTATATCCCCCCTCAACACCTGATAAGCCCCCCCCCCCCGCCGCCGCATGCCCCATGGGGGGAGGGGCCCCGATCGCCCACCCGTGGCAGCCCCCCGTCAGCGGCCGGACCCCCCGAGGGCATAGGTGGGCGCGTGGCTTAACGCTGAGACCAAGACAACCTATGGTGGCCCCAAAACCCAACATTGCCAACCAACCAACCAACCAACCAATCAATCAAGACCCAAGACCGCCTTCAGACGGTCCAAGACCCAAGACTGCCAACTAACCAACCAACCAACCAACCAGCTACATGGTTAACAGTATTGAATATATGTTGAGTCCCCGATTAGCCTAAATTAGCCACCTGTTTGTCTTTGCAGCACAGTGCCCTTGGGGCCCCTCCAGGCTTTGTGGGGGTCCCTTCAGGCCTTCTTGGGGGCCTCTCAGTGGGTCAATGGGTCTTCTAAGGGCTTCCTAGACCACCCTGAGGGGCTGGACAGCTCTGGGACGCCTCTTGGGGGCCTCCTGAAGTATCTTTGGGGCTCATCAGCGGGCCATATTGAAAGCCTCTTGGGCTGTGTTGGCAGCCTCCTGGAGGCCCTGTCGGCGGTTTGAGGTCGTCGTGCTCCCACCTCCACCGGCGACTCTCGCTGTCATTGCAGCCTGCGGCAAAATGCTCACTTGGCGCCAAACGCGCACTGCTGTGCACTGCAGCATGCGCCAAACGCGCAACGCGCATTGATTGTGGCTTGCGATATTCAATAATATTGCTTCAATACGTCTGGGCGCCATCTTTCCAATTTGGGTACAATATGGGCACCATCTCTTGTTTGAACTCCTTGGCTGCGTTGTGTGCCACCTCTATGGCCCTAGTTGTCCATGATGCATTCTTGTCTTTTGCCATTTGCTCACGCGCTGCTCTATATGCGCGTAGGCCATGCACTCTCCCCTGATCTCCTTATCTGGGTGGTAGCTCGCTGGCATTCTGGTGGTCGTCTGAATGATGCCCCAATGCTTTAACAGAGGATTAATATTCAAATTGTCGATTGCCTGAATGTGACGATGTTGCTCAATCAGGTTCTGACGGTGATCAATGAATATGCCACTGGTGGTTCCTCGACCAATTCTTGTTTGACCGTCACTAGCCCTGGTTCCTCGTCCATCGGTTCCTCGACCAATTCTTGTTTGACCGCCACTACTAGCCCTGGTTCCTCCACCACTGGTTCCTCGACCACTTCTTCCTTGGCCACTGGCCCTGGTTCCTCCACCACTGGTTCCTCAACCACTGGTTCACGATATTGGTTGGCTCGATATTGATTGACTCGATAATTGATTGACTCGTTGTTCATTCCACGCTGCTTGTATCGATGATTGATTCCACCCCGAGGCCTATTGTACCCATATTGGAGTTTGAAAATCTGCCGTTTGGATAGTTTGGGTGGCATGAACTTGCAGTGTTCAGTACTGAAGGGAACACATGCTGATATCAGATATGTAAATATGATGGAATTCAAAAGAGCAATGGAAATGGCTACGGACGCTCCATTCTTATTGTCATTGTGTACCCAACTTGCAGTCGTTACTTGTTAAATCGGAGCCATGGGACCGAGAGCTCCAGTCACGACCCCGAGCAGCCCCAACCAGCCAACACATGGGGTCCTCTCGGTTTGGCTAAACGGCTGAAGCCCTCAATATGGGGGCCCAAGAGGCGATTTTAGAGGCTCCTGAGGGGGGGCGCTAATAAAGCACCCCCCTTCTTTGATCGACGTCATCCAAAATGTCCCCAAGAGGCGCCCGCGAAGCCCCAAGAGGCCCCCAAGACAGCCCCAAGGGGGCCAGCAGATCTCGCCGTCACGATTCGTGCATCGGCGTTCCGCTGCCGACCCCCATAGGGGCCGAGGTCCGCCGGTTTCAGCTGAAACCAGCGGTCCTCACTTGCACGTTTTGGTTACTTGAGTTCCGCTGGACGCAGTCGTGGGGGGTCTGAGTATGCGTGGGTCTGACTTCGAGATCCGCCGGGTTCAGCTGAACCCAGAGGAACTCGGCGCCCCCATCGGTGGCACCCCAGGGGCTCGAGATCCGCCGGCCTTGGGTGGTGGGGCTGGAGATCCCATCGGGGGTCTGAGTATATGTGGGGTCTGAGTGTGAGTGATGAGTCTGATTGTGAACGAGTCTGAGCGTGCACAAAAGGAAGAGGAGGGAAGAGGGGAGGGAGGAGGTGAGGCCAGAGGGCTGCTAATCCCAATTGGGGTGTGGTTGTTGTTTGCATTGCTTTGCTTTACATGTATATGTGATTTACATGTGCTGCATTGCATTGCATTGCATTGCACTGGCGTGCACAATACGTTGTGCATTGCGATTTGCATGTGCATGTATGCGTCGCATTGCGATGGTACGCAATCGCAGGATGTGTTTTACGCGATGGCCTAAGTCGTTCAGTAAAGTTCTCTATTGTCATGACTGTAGTAGTTTTGGCTCAAGCAGCTCAAGCCCAATTGGCCATCATCATGGTGCAGCAGGAGCGCCCCTGGTTGCTGGAGTCGCCGCCCACCAAGCGGGCGCTGGCGAAGCCGGATTGCTGGAGTCGTCGCCCCTGGTTGCTGGAGTCGTCGCCATCTTCGGGCCGAAGCCGAAGCCCCCCTCTCAGGAGAAGGCCTCCTGCTGGTGAGGAGGGGGGGGGCGGCGTCGCACACTGGTGGTGGTGTTGCTGCCTCTCCACCACCAGCTGATGTGGGTCTTGGAGGCCAACAGGTTGGCACTCCTCCTGGCGACGATGGCGTGGTTGTGGTGGCTTGCAGCGATGGTGAACGGCATCGCCTTTTGCCATCATCATCTTCACCATCGTCCACCACCGCTGGTGAAGGGACACCAAGCACAGCATCATCACCATCATCAGCACAACCAACAACTAGCAGGGCGCGTATCGTTGCTTCTGGGGTGGCAGCTGCAGGTGCTGGTGGCCTCCTGGGCGTGGAGGGCGATGCTGGAATGGCAGACTCTGGAGGAGGCCTCCTCCTGCAGGTGGTGGACGCTGCTGGGCCTGGGGCAGCTGCAGGCGCTGGTGAAGGCCTGGGAGTGGCAGACGATGTTGTAGCAGTGGTGGACCTTACTGGAGACCCAGAGGTTGCAGGACTCAAAGATATACACAACCACCACCACCACCTCCCTCACCCTCCACTCCTCATCCCTCCACATCAGGTCCTCTCTCCTTCTTGGAGGGGGTAGAAGGGGATGGAGGTGGTGGTGATGTATATATTTGAGGTGGTGGGCGCTGGAGTGGCTGCAGATGGCGGAGGCCCACCCGCGTCGGTGGTGGCCACTGCTGGGGCACAGGGGGATGCTGGAGGCTTGACCCCGAGGGTGGTGCGATCACCAGGGCCACTGCCCAATGATGTGCGACGGTGGGCACCGCCACCATCACCACAGGAGCGGTTGCGCATCCTCTGGGGGTTGGCGCGCGAGGGCGCGAAGATGGTCGCGCAAGCTGCGCGAGCTCTGCACCCCAGGCACATCGAGCTGCGAGAGCCATTCATCGACACCCATCCGGATGCCCTCATGCGGCGCGTTATGACCTACCTTCCTCGTGGAGAGTTTGGGTCGGCGTACATCGGGTCAACCAGTGACCCAGCGTGGCGCTGGCAACGTGGCTCTTGCTGGCGCTGCGAGCGCAATGCGCGCGCCCCGCACCTTCTGCCAACCCACATGGTTGGCCACCGCATCAGGTGGAGGAGAATGGCGGTGGTGGCATCGTTCTCAGACCGACGAACTGCAATTGCAGAGGAGAGGATATTGAATATCTTGAAAGGTCGAGACGACTTAGAAAACGTCGCCAGCGACGCGCGTGGCCTCGCCATCCGGCCACAGCCTGGGCATTCTTTCATATATGTGCGCACTGACTAGTAAGTTTCATATACGTGTGCACTGACTAACATCATCATCATCATCATCATCATCAGCATTGTTCGTATTACTCCCATTGTGCATCCCAAACAGTATGCCATTGCATTCTATGTGAATGTTGTGCAGCCAAGAAAAAAACACAGCGAAGCCGAACAAAGCAGAAGCAAATAATAGCAAAACAAATAAACCACATCGAATCAAAGCGAAGCAGCAACGCACAGCAAAATCATAGGACAGCAAAGCAAAGTGAAGCGGGTTGGTGAAAGCCAGGGCTAGTCCCCACATGTTTAACACAGGTGCGAACCCCATACTAAGTGCAAGCGCTGTTTGGGGAATCTTCATTATATCATCGTTGTCGCCACTGTTGAAGGGGAGGAGCCATTCCCCCCATCTCTGTCCACCTCCTCGCCTCTCCTTCCCACCTCCCCTACTACTCTTCCCTCCCCCGGCATCGCGCGCGGGCAGCGCGGCGCGGGCGGCCGGCCTGCTCGTGGAAGATCGGGTCGACGAGGGGGTGCGGCAGCAGCCGCGAAGGAAAGAGACCCTGGAGCGTTGGGGGCGTTAGTTGATTGCCACAAACCCTTGGGTGGGGCCCCCCCGGAACCCCACTCAGCACGCTGCCTGACAGGCTCAGAGCAACACCCCCCAACAGCAGCAGCGGCTGACGCTCCCGCCGCTCCATTGCCCCGCAGCCCCCCAGCCGGCCAGCCGACGCTCGCTGCTGATTGAAGTGTGTACTACTGTTGTTGCGTGTGTATATCTCTCTCTCTCTCTCTCTCTCTCTCTCTCTCTCTCTCTCTCTCTCTCTTTTTTTTTATATATTTTTTTTTTTCTCTCTCTCTCTCTCTCTCTCTCTCTCTCTCTCTCTCTCTCTCTCTCTCTCTCTCTCTCTCTTTATCCATCTCTCTATTTATCTTTCTCTGCTTCATGTTTGGGCTGCGCATTGTCGCCATGGGAAGGCCCCCCGTCAGCTGAGCTCCAGAGGTGCCCCATCCAGCCAGGCCATCCACCGCGTTTGCATTGTGGCAGGGAGATTGGATAGGAGAGATTGGAGTTTGGGGGGGGGGGGGGGGGGGGGGCGAGGAGAAAAGGAACATGAGGAATGACAAGAAGAGAGTGAGTCATGGAGGAGGAGGTTTGGGCGATGTCAGCAAGAATAACTCAACCCCACTATTCAACCCCAATCATCAGCAGCCTCACTTGGCAGAGCATCCTCTATGAGTCATGTGCCACATGCTGCCTAGTGAAATATGTGCGCGCCGGGCAAAGGAGGGAAGAGAACTCAGAGTTCTGATATGGCCTCTGCGATGGCCTCGCACAGGGGGTCAGGGTATTTCTGAGCCCACTTCGACAGTTTGATGTTCCCCTCCATACCCTCGATCGCTTTGTGCATACCGTGGGTTCCCCGGCACATCTTCTTCGACATTTTGGGCGCCAGTGCATCCGCATTCGTCGAGAAAAGGGTTGTTTTTTCGAGGGGCGCCTTCTCGATGGGGGAAACTATGCCGAACAAGCACATGTCGAATTTGATTTTTCTCATGCCTTCTACTTGGCTGAGGGCCTTAATCTCTGGGTGTTGCCAACTCAGCGCGCGAAATGGGTGTTCAAAGATCGCGTGTCGCCCCTCGCTAATCTGCATGTCCATGAGAAGGCAGCAGAACTCTAGAAACTGCAAAGCTTGCAAGAAGGCGTTCTCGTGCGACAGCTTCTCCATTCTAAACCAGTTACTCGCCATGACGCAACTGAAGATCGCGCAAGGAGGAGACAATATCATGACCCGTGGTTTGCGGGCCTTCACATGTGCAATCAAATTCTGTCGCATGCAATGCACTCCCAGGTCCCATCCTGTTTCTAGATCTGCTGACACAGAGCACTTGAAACCCATGTCATGTATTTTTTTTGCGACTCGGGGCGGGCTGAAAATCTCCATCACGTCATCTTGAATGTCACCATACATTGTTTTCAACGCTTCGACGTTCCATAGCACAGGGTCCCTGGGTTTGATGATACCAGCTTTGGATTGCATCAAATCGGTCCTTGATATCCCAGGGTATGCATTGAATCCGACCAGCCCTTTAGGGCGTAGGTGGTCTAAGGAGCTTCCTCTTCCAACCTGATTCTTCCCCTTCGGGGAGGGGTTTAATCCTCCTCCTCCTCCTCCTCCTCCTCCTCCTCCTCCTCCTACTCATCGCCATTCTCCCCGCTCCCTCATCCATCCATCCATTCAGCTAGCCTCCTCCGTCTGCTCATCCCTTCTTCGCTCAGCTCAGCGGTCCCCCTCTTTGCTCCCACACTTCCCTGGACACCTCATCTCGCCTGGGTGTCGTTTCTGGATGGGCTGGTGGGGATGCGCGAAGCGTCAACAATTTCCTACGCGTGTTGCCCACTTGTTCTTTAGAAGTTGATTGCCCTCGAGAATAGCTGCTCGTGCAAATGGTAGCGATGTCTGAGGCCACATCCACGTCACCATCAGATGGGAGGGTAATGCAACCACCATCATTGCCTTCAACGCAATCCCCATCTTCCACATCAGAGGGAAGTGTATATGTTGAAGAAGCTGCCATTATGCACAGTGTGCACTCACTCGAGCCTTGGACATTACTTACAGCCCCCTGGTGACAGCGAAGATGATGGTGTTTGCGAGCCCTTCATTGATGAAGGCGAGCCCTCCACTTTTGAAAGCGCCACCCTCCATCCGTGTCAACGCCGGGTCCATCTTGCGATGTGGATTGACACGTGAGGATGTCTGAAGCGAAGGGCTGTTGGACCCATCTAAATCGAGATCTCCATTTTGCAAAGAGGAGGCTTTCAGAAGATCGTCGGCGTAGGACAAGAGGGCTGCTCAGAAGGCCCCAACTCCTCACCATCACGACGGGGCCCAGGATTGCCTGGCAAAGCCCCCCCTGAGCCTCAGCGAGATCCCCTAACGAGGTCCTAGGAGGCCCCCCACGAAACACCCAAACACCACTTCATGATGCCACAGCTGGACGAGGGGACGGAGAGGAGGGGGTGGAGGGGGAGGCAGCCAGACGCACGCAAGCAACTGGAGGAGCGCCTACTGCCCACCCTCCTACACCTCCTTATCCTTCTTCCTCCTCCTACACCTCCTTATCCCTCCTGCTCACCCTCATCCTCCTCCTCCTCCTCCTCCTCCTCCTCCTTATCCCTATTCCTCCTCCTACGCCCCCCTCCTTTTCCTTCTCCCCAGGTGCGCGGTGATGCGACGAGGAGGGGGGCGTCGTCGTCGTCGTCGTCGTCGTCGTTGTTCGATGCATTGTTCTATGATGGCAATATCATGCTGTCGTTGTCCTGCCGGCAGCTGCCTGCGCAGGCCCTCGTCGTCCCCGGGGGGTTCATCACCCAGGGCCCCGCCAACTAGAAAATGCCTGCTGGCGCTCCGCATGCACCCGCCCTCCCGTAGCTGAATGGACATAGGGGGAGTGGGGGGGGGGGGAGAAGAGAGAGAGAGAGAGAGAGAGAGAGAGAGAGAGAGAGAGAGAGAGAGAGAGAGAGAGAGAGAGAGAGAGAGAGAGAGAGAGAGAGAGAGAGAGAGAGAGAGAGAGAGAGATGAGAGAGAGAGAGAGAGAGAGAGAGAGAGAGAGAGAGAGAGAGAGAGAGAGAGAGAGAGAGAGAGAGAGAGAGAGAGAGAGAGAGAGAGAGAGAGAGAGAGAGAGAGAGAGAGAGAGAGAGAGAGAGAGAGAGAGAGATGAGAGAGAGAGAGAGAGAGAGAGAGAGAGAGAGAGAGAGAGAGAGAGAGAGAGAGAGAGAGAGAAAGAGAGATATAGAGAGAGATTATATATATATAGAGAGAGAGGAGAGAGAGAGAGAGAGAGAGAGAGAGAGAGAGAGAGAGAGAGAGAGAGAGAGAGAGAGAGAGAGAGAGAGAGAGAAAGAAAGAGAGACAGACAGACAGACAGGCAGACAGACAGACAGAAAGACAGACAGACAGACAGACAGACAGACAGACAGACAGACAGACCGACAGACAGACAGACAGCAGACATACAGACAGACAGACAGAGAGGTTGGCTGGAGATCAGGATGGAGAGAGGGAAGGTGGAGAGAGGAGATGGAGAGAAGGAAGATCGAGCACGCTATGCCAGCGCGCTGCTGGCTCCACCAGCCTCGTCGTCGGCGCGCGCTGGCTCCACGCTATGCCAGCGCGCTGCTGGCTAGCCTGCTGTGTGATCTCACATGCTCGTCGTCGTCGTCGTCGTCGTCGTCGGGCCTCTTTCAAATATGGTCAGGCCGGGGTAATCAGCACAATATCGCATCGTCGTCGTCGTCGTCGTCTCCCTCCTCCCTCCTCCTTCCCCTCCCTCCTCCCTCCACCCTCCTCCCTCCCCTATCCTCCCTCCTCCCTCCTCGCTCCTCACTCCTCCTCCTCCCTCCTCCCTCCTCCTCCCTCCTCCCTCCTCCCTGGCACTTCCCCCTCCTCCTCCTCCTCCCCCTCCTGCTCCTCCTCCAAGTCACCTCCTCCGCAGTTATCTAATCACTCAGCCACGACGGTGGGCGGCTGCTGGCCTCCTCATCGCAGCGCCGGGGGGGGGCGCCCAGCCCTCTGGCCTGCGCGCATTGCAGCCCATGACCAGGAAGCTGCATTTCGAGCATCCCAGAACATCTTGTGGCAATCGAATTGGCGGTCGTGGTGGCGGTGGGATGGCATCAGGAGCCACTGCTGGGGACTCCTCTGCTGGCTCATCTTCTGCTGGTGGGCCCTCTTCTGCTGGAAGCATCGCCGCGCCCCCATCCTCATCGGGCCTCGCTGCAAACTCACCCCCACCACCATCCACTGGGGCCTCCTCAGCCTCTGCTGCTGCACGCCCTCTGCCACGGCCCCCGCGCCCACGCCCGCGCCTGCCTCGCCCACCGCCCACCTCATCCGCGTTCTGGCCACGACCTCGAAGGGTGATCTAACAATCCGACGATGTTGACGACGACGACGACGACGACGACGACAACGACGGCGACGACGACGACGACGACTACGACGACGACGACGACGACGACGACGACGACGACGAACACGTTTTCCTGTTCCTCCTCCTGCTACTCCTCACCCAAAATAATAACGACAACAGGCCAGGATAGGAGCCCCTCAGGGCCACTGGGAACAGGGGTGGGTGGGGAATTTTTCACCAATATGTCTCCACCACGTCCGCGTCCACCACCGCGCCCACCACCACGTCCACCACGTCCAGGAGGGGGCTCCAGTCGGCGCTCACCAACTTGAATAGGTGCAGGCTTACCAGGTGCGTATTTCTGCCACTCCAATTCCAGGGGCTTGTCCTTCCAGAGGGGGATGGAGTTCTGCTTGGTCACTACCCGCCCAGGTGGCAATGGGTTTGGGATCTCACCTGCTTTGTTGGCCTCACACCACATTTCGAGATAAGCAGCTGCATCCTTCATATTCCATGGGCTCTTTTCAATCGCAGTTGCTGTCTTCGTAAATTCTCTGAGCGCCCTCTCTGTCATTTGGTTTGGAGGGCACGCTTTCGTTGGACCTGGAGTCGTCAGCTTCACCTTCTCAGACGCCGGGAAGATGGGCATCGGTGCTTGTGCTAATTTCTGGTCACCCCAAAACTGTTTGCAGCATAAGAACACGTCGTCTGGGGACTCCGGGCACCTCCTGTGCGCGTGGGGAATCGCGAGGCCCCATTCCTGCAAGGACATATGTTGAATATCGCGGTGGGGCACCATCCTGAGGGCTCTGCAATGGGCGCCCCCCCCAAGCCTTGCACCTCCTTACCCTTCCTCCTCCTCCTCGTCATCCCCCTTCTCCTCCTCACCCTTTCTCCTCCTCCTCCTCCTCGCCCTCCTCCTCCTCCTCCTCCTCCTCCTCATTCACTTTCTCCTCCTCCTCCTCCTCGCCCTTCCTCATCCTCCTCCTCATCATCCTCATCCTCCTCCTCCCTCACCCTCGTCCTTCTCCTCCTCCTCCTCCTCCCTCGCCCTGGTCCTCCCTCACCCTCGTCCTCCTCGCCCTCCTGGGCCAGGTGTTTTTCGAGAGGCGCCGCTGTCCTCTTCGAGTGACGCACATCGGGATTCCAGTGCGACGCAGCGATGCCAGTCATGTTGATGCCGAGGGGGTTGAAGTACTCCTTCCAGTCCCAGGCGCCGGCGTACTCCTCAGGAGGGGTCAGAGGATTAAAGCTTCAGGCCCCCTGGTTGCGAGGTGAGGGGTGGCAGGGAGGTGCAAGTGGGTGAGAAGTGCGAGAAGGAGGAGGCTGGATAGGAATAGGCACAGGACGAAATGGAGGAGGAGGAGGAGGAGGAGAAGAGGGGGAAGGAGGCGACGTCATCGTCGTCGTCGTCGTCGTCGTCGTCGTCGTCGTCGCGTGGGCATTAGGAGGGCCCACTCCTAGACGATCAAGCGCATGCCTCTGGTAGCCCCCATCTTGGAGAGAATCTGGTTGACGAAGTCCTATGGGGGAAGTCGAAAGGCCACCCACCTCCTTCTCCTCCCCCATCCTCCTCCACCTCCTCCTTCACGAAGCTGCCTGGCTCGAGGCTGCTTGGCTCGAAGCTTGTAGCTGATCCGCCCCCTCCTCCACATCCTCCAGAACGCAGTCCTTGGGAGTCTGCAGAATTCGAGTGCTCTTCAATATAGTGCTGATGACGCTGAAACGCTGGTCGATCTTGTTGTGCGCGTGGCCCTTCTCACCCTGGCCATCCTGGGCGGACCTGAACTTGCCTGATGCAACGAGCCAAGCTAACCATATGGCCATATGTTGTTTTTTCCCTTCGCGGCCGGTATTGTCATAGGTAACTGACAAGTGGTCTGGCATGCGGAGGCCCTTGCTGGTCAACTCAGAATTGCATAAGTCCAACGCGTGCGCCAGGGAAGATATCTCCATGTTGGACCCCTTCGCTTCATCAGCCGGCATGACCAGGTAGATCTCGCACACACCCTCGCAAATTATCCCAACATTGTGTAAAGTTGGGCGCCATAATGTTGAAAACATCTTCGCTGACTCCATGTTGCGAGGGCATTTGAACTTTGCTTGGTCCATTCAATCAATCCGCATGTGCAGCACTGACTGCACTGAGCTCGATGGTGATGTTGACAGCTCGCTCAATTGCGTCAGCCTAGAATCCATTCTCCGGTCGTCGAACATACGGTTGAGGTGGGCCTTCAAGGCTTCGGCTGCTAGTTGACGCTCTCGCTTGTTAGGGTGCTCTCTCCTCAGCTCCGTCAGCCCTACGCATGTATCGCAGCGGTCGTGCGTCCCAAGCTTCCTGAACGTGATCATGTTCGACCAATTATCTTCGAAATACTTTTTGAACGCCTTGAACCCTGCGCAGCCGCCCTCAGCTTTCTTCTCCATGTAGTGGCATTGGCACAGCTCGTGGAACTCTATCCAAGACATGTGGGGCAGGGTGCGCACATCCACTGCTGTCTGCATCAGGCCAGCACTCGACGCTGCCAGGGGGTTTCCATCGCGGGCTTGGACCCACTCCAGGATGAATGCATGGTGCCCCTTCTCAGCCAGCTCCTTGCACCCCCTATCCTCCTCAGCAAGTGTTTCCGCCAAGTACTGGTAGACAAACGAGAAGAACGCATCTAGATCGAGCTGCTTGGCTGGCGACTGCTCGTTGCTGCCGTTGTACTTCCTCTGGTCTTCATATGGGGCGAGCATGCCAGCATTCAGAGCCTTCTCCATGTTGACGAGCAACTTGTTTGATATGCCCACTGTCACGCGGAATGCAGACCTGCATATTGGTTCACCACACCATGCCCACCCACGTTTTTCCTTATTCTCGAACGTCTTCGCTGTCATTGTGGACTCCTGCTGGGAGCGTTGCGTGCGAATGAAAATTGTTCCCCCCCCCCCCCTGCCCCCACCCCTCCTCCAAGGGAGGGAGAGGTGGGGGGGGGAGGGGCCCTCAAGGGATAGGGAAGGGAGCGATCGGGGATGGGGGAGAGAAGGAGGAGGAGTAGGAGGAGGAGAAGGAGGAGGAGGAGGAGGAGGAGGAGGAGGAGGAGGAGAGAGGAGGAGGAGGAGGAGGAGGAGGAGGAGGAGGAGGAGAAGGATAGGGCGGAAAGGAACACGAGGAGATCCCAGTCAGGAGGGAGGTTGAGGAGTGGACGAGAAGCAAAGGAGTGAGGTTGAGGAGTGGAAGCCCAGGTGTCCTTGACCACGTTGAATAGGATATCTTTGGCATCCCCCCTGTTCTGCTGGATCTTCTGCCGGTGCTGCATTGCCGCGTGTTTCTCCTCTAGGTGTCAAGGGCATCGCTCCTCCCTCCTCCCCGGGCCCGGCAGCAAGGCTTTCTCCATTCAGTTTTTCGAGCCACGTCCAGCCATGGCCTCATCGCGTCTCCCCTCCCCTCCTCCCTCCCCCCCTCCTCTGCCTCATCCCCTCTTTTCCTGCCCTCCTCCCTCCCCTCCACCTCCACATCAGATTAGCTCCTCACCTTCCTCCCCAACCCCCCTCCCCCTCCACCCCCCCCCAACCCTTGCATGGCCACCAGTCCTTGAAGCCCCAGTTCTGGATGCACTTAGACCCACATCGGCATGGGGTTAAACCGAGGTTCAGGTCGAGCTCAGCCTTGGAAGCAAAGCCACACTGATCCTGTGGTTGGCCTTCCTCCACCTCCCCTCTGCACAGAGCAGGGCTAGCTCATGCTAGCCATCCTCTATGCGTTGAGGAGGCCAGCCACAGGATCTTTGGCATTTCTTCCAAAGGCCTCCGTCACGTCCTCAGTAAAATCACCGATGCCCTCGTCGTCGCTGGGAAGAAGAACGATCTGCTCCTCCAGAGGGTGGCGCAGGAAATTATCCCAGTGCGACCCTACCTAGGGGTTGGACCCATAGGAAAGCAGCACAAGCTAAGCTAAGCTAAGCTGAGCTGAGCTGAGCTAAGCTAGGATGAGACCAGCTAAGCTAAGCAAAGCTAAGCAAAACTAAGCAAAGCTAAGCAAAGATAAGCTAGCTAAGCTACGCTAAGCTAAGCTAATATAGGCTAGGCTAAGCTAAGCTAAGCTAAAACTAAGCTAAGTTAAGCTAAGCTAATGAAGGCTCGGCTAGGCTAGGCTAGGCTAAGCTAAAACTAAGCTAAGCTAAGGCTAAGCTAAGCTAAGCTATGCTAATATAAGCTAAGATAAGCTAAGCTAAGCTAGGCTAGGCTAGGCTGAGCTGAGCTAAGCTAAGCTAAGCTGCGCGCGCGTAGGGAGTTCTGCATTGTCCACAATAGAAAAGTCTACTTATAATTCCAAACACTGGCTTCAACATTTCTGTGCTCGTTAGCAGGGCTTAGCAGTGCTTAGCAGGGCCTAGCCGGGCCCAGCAGGGCTTAGCAGGGACTAGCAGGGCTTAGCAGGGCCTAGCAGGGTCCAGCAGGGCTTAGCAGGGTTTAGCAGGGCTTAGCAGGGCTTAGCAGGGCTCAGCATGGCTTAGCAGGGCTTAGCAGGGCTTAGGAGGGCTTAGCAGGGCCTAGCAGGGCTTAGCAGGGCTCAGCAGGGCTCAGCAGGGCTCAGCAGGGCTTAGCAGGGCTCAGCATGGCTTAGCAAGGCTCAGCATGGCTCAGCAGGGCTTAGCAGGGCTTAGCAGGGCTTAGCAGGGCTTACCTGGGCTGATCATGGCTTAGCAGGGCTTAGCAGGGCTCAGCAGGGCTCAGCAGGGCTTCGCAGGGCATAGCAGGGCTCAGCAGGGCCTAGCAGGGCTTAAGCAAGGCTTAGCAGGGCCTTAGCAGGGCTCTGCAATGTAGTGGGGCTTAGCAGGGCTGCCCCACTACATTGCAGAGCTGCACATAGGCTGCACGAGAGTGACGATAAGTTGACTCGGGTGCATCTGAGACCGCGCTCCGCTGGACCTCCCAGGAACCTGCGAAAATGTGAACTGTTTCGCAGTTCGCAGCCCCGAGAACCCTGTCTTCAACGCGGGGGGGCAAGGAGGAGGGCCACCATCATCGCCATTCGGGGTCAGGCGGGGCGCAGCCCGCGCGCCAGCCGCCACCCGGCCCCCGCCCCCCGCGAGCGCGCAGCGCACCAGCCGCCACCCGGCAATGACAGGGGAGCACAGCTATACAGACGATGAAAAAATATAATGGTTTCTCAGAGAGGGGCCAGGAGAGTTGACGCATCTCAAGTGGCGCATGGACGATGCCGACTACAACATCAAAGAGGTGATGCAGCTCGGGTGGCGCATGGACCAGCTCGAATACGAGGCGACCAAGGATGGAGGTAAGTACCACGAGGCCTGCGCACAGTATGTCTTCCTGCGCAAGGAGTTTGATAACATCAAGGGCGAGAACTCGGCAATGGCCGCAAACGTGAAACAATTTGACAAGATTGCAGTTCATGTCCAGAGGGAGGTAAATAAAATGCATGCGAAGTATTCAGCAGTGGCGGATCATGTACAACTAATCGACAGGATGAACAAAAAACACCCAGAAGCAATATCAGAATCATGTCGAGTTCCTTGAGCAAAGGATCAAGGAGCAGGACCAGAGGATCAAGCAGCTGGAGAAGATGATCATGGGCAGCAACGACGTGATCAAGGAGCAGGACGCGAGCATGGGCAGCAACGACGTGATCATGCGCAGCAGAGGCTCATCCTAGGCCACGCGTCGCCACGGCCATTCGAGCGTTCGAGTTTCAAAGACCAGCATCACAGATGCTGTAGTTTGCGCGTCAAATAAACACGAACCGCCATCGTTCCTCCTCCTCCTCCTCCTCCCCCCCGCCTGCAGGCCAATGGCAACTCTCGTCCCCCACGGGAAGTTCAGACCAATCTTCGGGGAGAAGTTCTCAGGGAGGGGGTGATCACCCGCATGAAAGTGGCGATTGTTGCATGAAAGTGGCGATTGTTGCGAAGGTTGCGGTGCCTGTAAGAGCTAAGCTAAGCTAAGGCTAAGCTAAGCTAAGAAGCTAAGCTAGGCTAAGCTGAGGGGGCGAGCCTCACAGCAGCAACGTTTGCTCGAGGGGGCGAGCTTCACAGCAGCACCATCGCGCCCCCGGGTCGCCCAACCCGACGCCCAGCCCCGCGCCCACCCCGACACCTGGGCCAGCACCGCCCAATGCCGACGCAGGACGCAGTGATGGCCAAGGTGGCGGCCAAGGCGATGCCAAAGGGGAAGGCCAAGGTGGCGGCCAAAGCGAGGCCAAAGGTGAAGGCAGCAGCGAAGGCCCAGCCCGAGGCCCAGCCCAACGCCCAGCTTGAGGCCCAGCCCGACGCCGCGTCCCAGCCCGACACCCACCACCAGCAGCCCGAGGCCCAGCCCGACGCCACGTCCGACTCCCAGTTCGACGAGAGCCCTGAGGATCTCAACTCCCCGGCGGAGTCCGAGCCCGACACCCTGATCGACGATTTCGAACCCGACAGCCATTCGCAGCTGATTCCTGATTCCATCATCGCGAGTGTCGTGATTTACCGCGATGACACCGCGATGGTCGCCCACATCGATTCAGAGGAGCTTTGGCTTCGAAGATTTGGTATTGAGGGATGTGGTCCTGACAGGGCCTGTTGGGGGCCTCTTGGAGGCCTCTTGGGGGCCTCCTCTTGGGGCCTCATGGTGGCCTCTTGGGGCCTCTTGGGGGCCCCTTGGGGCCACCATGGGGGCCTCTTGAGGCCTCTTGGGGTCCTCTTGGAGGCGTCTTGGGCCATCTTGGGGGCCTCTTGGGGCCTCCTCTTTAAGCCATCTTGGAAGACATCGATCAAAGAAAGAAGGGGGTTACTTCATCAGCGCCCCCCCTCGGGGGCCTCTAAAATCGTTTCTTGGACCCCTCTTGGGGCGCTCTTGGAGCGCTCTTGGGTGCTCTAGGGGCCCTCTTGGGGCTCTCTTGGGCCCCTCTCGGGGCCCTCTTGGGCCATCTTGGAGCCGTCTTAAGGCCTCGGATGGTCATCGGAAGCGAAACGCCGAGATTGCAAAAATCATTGATGTTCCATAGGCGTTGAAAGATTTTGGCTTCTTGGGGGCCTCCTTGGGAAGTGATTTGGCCTCTTGGAGCCGTCTTGGGGCGGTCTTGGGGCCTCTTGGGGCATCTTCGGATCCATCTTGAGGTATCTTAGTTAGGCTATCTTGAGCCATATTGGAACTCATCTTGGGCTCTCCGAGGCGCTCTTGGAGCCGTCTTGGGCCATCTTGGGTGCTCCAACTACCCACGAGACGCCCCACCCAGGTCCAAGGGGGGGGTAGGGGGGGGGGGGGGGCAAATGGCCTTGGAGGGGCCCATATATGGGGCCCTTGCCACATCCATCAGGACCATATCGTGGCCCCATATGAGCGCCTGCTGCAGATCACTTCCCAGTTGCACAATCAGGGCACCCTCTTCGAGGTGCCATTGCCTCCATCCCACCCTGTCCTCCCCCCCTCCTCCTCCATCCCACTCTCCTTCCTTCCTCTCCTCCTCCTCCTCCTCCTCCTCCTCCTCCTCCTCCTCCCCCCTCGCGGTGCATCGTTATGAGCATAGTCCTGCAGAGTAGTGCTGAGCGGTGCCTATTTTCGTGCTGCAGAGTTGTCGGCGCGCACTGGCGCCACCGTGGCCTCCTCGTTTGGAGTAGTTGGCCATCTTTGAGATCGCCTGAGAATAGGGGCCCAAAGTCAAAAGTCGTCGTCGTCGTCGTCGTCGTCGTCGTCGTCGTCGTCGTCGTCGTCGTCGTAGGGCCCCTGGACCCCTGGACCCCTTCCAAGGTCAGTGGACCATTTGTTCGAGCTGGGTCCAGCCGTGATGGTGACGAGGATCTCCCTTACCCCCAACTCCCTCCTCATCCTCTTCATGCTGTTGTTTTCCCACCCACTCCCATGGCAATCCTGCTGCTCATCCAGATCTTCAGCTCTGACATCATCAGGTAGGCTGAGCCGGGGGATCTTCCTCCTGTCCTTGAGGAGCACCCGGTGCTCGCTCATGATGGGGGGGGGCAAGAGGAGGAGGAGGAGGAGGAGGAGGAGGAGGAGGGAGGGGGAGGAGGAGGGAGGAGGAGGAGGGGGAGGGAGGACCTACTGGAGGACTGGAGGGGTATGGGTTGGGAAGAGGAGGAGGAGGGGGGGAAGGAGGAGGAGAGGAGGAGGAGGACAGAAGAAAGGGGGGGTGGCGCCACAGGAGGGCGCCGCCTGCAGGCGCCACCTGCGGGCCAGCAGGGCTCGAACCACAATGATTGTGGAGGAGGGGGAGGGGGGGAAGGAGGAGGATGGGGGAGGAGAACGAGGACGAGAAGGAGGAGGAGGAGGAGGAGGAGGAGGAGGAGGAGGAGAGGGAGGAGGGGGAGAGGGAGAGTTGCCCCGGACCCCGAGGGGGAGGGGGAGAACGAGGAGGAGGAGGACGAGGAGGAGGAGTGGGAGAAGGGCTTAGCAGGGCTTAGCAGGGTCTAGCAGGGCTTAGCGCGGTTTAGCACGGCCTAGCAGGGCTTAGCAGGGCTTAGCAGTGCTTATCAGGGCTTAGCATTGCTATGATGATGCTGCTGTGGTCATGCTCGTCATGCGTGAGCTGGTTTCGTTGCTACTATGTCCATGCTGCTTGTGCTTGCTTCGCTTAGGAGTCGACGCTTGCTATTTGAACTCCATGCGCAGTTCAAGTAAATAACGACGACGACGACGACGACGACGATGGAGTGGAGGAGGATGAAACATATCAATAAGATGCTCCACACAACACTTGGTGAACTTAGGAGGCTGCCTCCATGTTGTGAGGCAGCCAAATTTCAGGTCCAATTTAATTATGGTCAGCAGCTCTGTGTGCTGTCCTGGGTGGCGGGCGCGCAAGCATCACATGCACAGCTGAGGCTCATAGATACGGAATGTTTTGTTCAATTGATTCGCTTGGTATCGTTATGAATCCATCGAACAGCATCATTGCCAATGCGACTCAGAACCAATTGATTTCCTGATAGTGAGTGCGTACCTCCATGGATGAGCTACGCGAAAGCACTCCTTTTGAAACAGGGCGCGAAAGAATCACACATCATCTTGAACCATGTGTCATGCTCCAGAATTTTGTTGAACCATCAAAGCAGTACGAATATAGTGTTTCCAGTACCTTCACACGTGTAGCACCATCTGTAATTGTACCACCACTTTTGAAATGTATGGCAACAACGAATAATAGTTTGTCTTCTGTCATCGAGTCCATTAGAGTGGGGGCCATGGTCTAGTAGCTGCAGCATTATCCCTTTCGAGTCTGGCCAGATGGATTTCGTACCCAAGCGCAAAAGTTTGGCCCCCTAACTCCAAGCCCCATTCGTCCAAACCATGTGCCTCCAATGTTTTGAGTAAAGTAGTCCCCACATCGAGCATAGAAATATCATTTTTGTACATCGTTATGCAATGCTGAAATCTTGGCGGCGTCAGCGCTGCCACTATGGTTCTGCCGTGTGGGTGCAACTCGCTGTATTCCGGTCCACTACCTAAGGGTTTGTACTGCCTGAAGTAACCTTGTGAGATCTCCAGCTTCCTGTTCGCCCGTGTGTCTGTTTTGTTTGTGTCGTTGAATGTCGGTGGCCAGAACTCCACCTTGTATTTTGCCCCGAACGTCATTAGGCAAAGAGCATCTCCACTAAGCCAGCTCATGCTTTCCCACGCGTTTGTTTTGAATTGCGACGAGTCCTTCCATTGGCGCCACGCTGAATCGTGGACACTTGCCCAGTGAGGTGATCCCCAGAATACTAATCCGTATTTCAGCGGTTCGTCACTCAAAAACCGCATCTTGTCGTATGCCACGAATTTATCCGAACTGAACCCGCTTATGTCAAAGCATGGTCCTTTAGCTCCCAGGTCGCAAAGAACTTTGGTGTTATAGCGAAACTCTGAGAATAATCTGAAAGCTTCGGGCTTATCTTTTCCATCAATTGGCACTGGCTGCTGTTCTAGGTCAGTGAGAATGAGCTGTCTGTATGGCCACATCTCGTTCAAAATTGAATCTATATCAACAATGTCCATGTCATCGCTGTCAGCATCGGTTGGACCCTGCTGCAACATTGTAGTGCTTAGCCCAAAAAGTAAAACTGCTTATCCAAAATGATGGTTACGGAATACCGCCAGAGGTCTACGCCCTCAGATTTGGCCGAGAGCTCCAAGGATTCGGGCCCCAGTCCAAGTGATTGAGCCCCTGCCCTAAAGATTGGGTCGAGAGCTCCAAGGGTTCAGGCCTCAGCCCGTGGAATGGGGTCGAGAGCTCCGGAGGTGCGGCCCCAGCAGGCTGGCCCCGAGGATAGGGTCGCGAGCTCCAGGGGTTCCCTACTAGCTTGGGGGGGTCCCATTTCTTGGTTTACACCAGCTGCAGGTATTCCTAAGTGACCACTGTGGAACAACAGTGCACCCTTGAGATCGTAAGGGCCCCAGGGGATTTTGAGCAATTTTGCGCAATCTTGAGAAATCCAGATGAGTCTGACAGCACTGGGGACTCTTACGAATCCTGGGGACTCTGCTGGAATTAGGGAGTCATAGAAAACCCAGAGGACCCTTGAGGAACCCAAATACCCCATAGTAGTCCTGAAGGCTTGTAGGGAACACAAAGGAATCTCAGGGAGTCCTGGGGCGTCTGGGGGGAGGAGGAGGAAGAGGAGGGGTGAGGCCTGTGTTTTCCCAATCATCTACAGCTGACTCAAACGCGGTGCATAATATTCACCACGGTAGCAGGAGGGCACGACGACGACGACGACGACGCCTCCTTTTTCGTGAGAACGTACGTGCTGCTGCATTTCTAAGCGGTTCTCGCCCACCACCCGGTTCGGGGCCTGCAGGTTGCGCTGAGCTATTTACAACATTTAAAAATACAAAATGGGACACATAATATATACAAAGAGGAGGAGGAGGTGACGACATCTCTCTCTCTCTCTCTCTCCCTCTTTCTCTCTCTCTCTCTCTCTATACATATATATATATATATTATCCTCCAGCTCCTCCTCCCCCGAACCGCCGCCCAATGAAGGGCAATAGTCATGGGGCCGCGTCGCCACCTCACCCCGACAGTGCTTGCCCGACACTGCGCTACCGCAGTGGCCGCTGACCACCCCTAAAAAAGGGGCCTGGCGGTGGCACTTTGGCCATGGGTTATTGTCCTCCCCATCCTCCATATATAATATGTATGTTATAATATATCGTTCTAAATCTCATATCGTTGCTCTGAAGGACTGGAGGAGGAGGTTCTGAATCAGTTGCCAGGAGGCTCCGAATCAACGATATGAGATTGTTGGCCGCGCATGCTCCGAATTTGGAGGCAGAGTGTGTTTTGTTTTGTTGTTTACAAGGGGTGGTGGGGGGTGCCCGCATTGACCCTGGTTGGCTCCCAGTCGCCTCAGTCGCCTGGGGGGTGTATATTAATAGGGAAACTGTGATAAACCCTACCCAAAAAGGAATAGGGAAGGGTGGAAGAGGAACGCTCTAAACCGCCTACGCCCAGAGGGCTGGTGGGATTCAGGCACCCGGCGGTTCGGACCACAATTCGAGACGGAGAGTTGTATTCTTGTTTTGGGCATTTTGAGGCCGCTTTACGAGCCCATGGACACTCGGAGGGAGGACGGAGGAGGGAAGGGACACCGACAAGGACGGATCGTGGAGGCAAGGCGCATGGAGAAAGATGAACCGCAGCATAAGGTCTCTAGCTAAACGATGTTTTGGCGATTTCGTGGGACGTTTGATGTTGTTTTCGTTTTGCAGCAAAGGCGGAACGAAATCATAACGAAGGAAAGCGGAAACAACACGAAAACGATACATATGTTTTATTTCGAGTTTTGCCGCAGCATGTGGAGCTGAGGAGGAGGATGAGGAGGAGGAGGAGGAGGACGGGCAGGATGAGGAGGAAGAGGGGGCAGGACGGGAGGGGGTCGAACGGGCGGGTTGCTGAAACATCAATCCAACATGCAACGCAAGGAAGTTGCGAGCAACAGCGCGAATCCCAAGTAAAGCGGAATGAAATCCAGGGCGAGAGCGAGAGTCCACAGTTTGGGGCACGGCGCCGCAGTAAATTGTGATGGAATGCCAGGCGAGAGCCCGGTTCCGGAATATGTTTTGAGGACGTCCCGCTCAACAGCGCGATTATCAAATACATTGTGAGGAAGTATCAGGCGGGAGCCGTTGCGGCCATCAACACAGTCTGGTGACACCAGATTGCCCTTAATGAAAAAAGCAAGGTGCGAGCCCAGGGAGGGGCACCTCAATTGGAAAAATGCCATGGCCTGCGGAGGGGAGCGGATCAACCATATTTTCTATGATTCAGAAATGCAAATTCCACCACCATGTTCAGACTGTTCGCTCTTATCTGCCCGCGTGCCACTCATCAAGTATATCCCAAACCCTCTGTAACCGCTCCCTTCGTCCATGATCGTACACCCCTTGAAGGTCTATATTTTCTACCTGGCGCGTGTAGTTGGCGCTGCCCCGATGACAAAGGAAGGAGGGGAGGAGTTACAAGACAAGGGGGAGGTAAAAAGATGGAGCACGAGAGAAATGTGCTTGAGGAGGGTATAGGAGCAGGAGCACAAGCGACAGAACCAGACGGGCGTTTCGGGCGGGCGGACCCTAACGGGCGGGTCGGGCGGGCGGACCCAGACGGCCAGGTCGAGCGGGCGGGTCGCTGAAGCGCCAACCCATCATGAAGGAAGTTTCGAGCGGCAGCGCGATTCCCAAGTAACCCATGTTGAAATCCAGAGCGAGAACGTTATTCCATGTGAGAACACGATTCATGCATCAATGATGAGGACGTCCCGCTCGAGAGTGAGATTCTCAAGTAAACTGAAAAAGTAGAAGGCGGGAACCGCTGTTGTTGTAAACCTGGGGCCGACAACACAGTTTGACGGCACCATACTCTTCATTGACCATAGACGTGGTTCAAGCCCCGGGAGGGGCTCCTTAATTGAAAAATGCAACGGTCACTGGAAGGGGGATCAACGATATTGTTTACTTTTCCGAAATGAGAACGCAACAAACAAAAACAACAGCAGTCGTTTTCATAATGCTCGTTCTGATCTGCTCTCGTGCCAATCAACACGTATGTCCCAAACCCGCGGCCCTTAAAACAGGGGAAGAAATGGAGGAGGGAAGAGACAAGGGGGAGGGAGAAGGATGGAACATGAGAGAGATTTGGGGGAGGAGGGTTTGGAACAGGAGCACAATCGGCAGAACCAGACGGGCGGGTCAAGCGGGAACACCCTAACAGGCAGGTCGGGCGGGCGGGCCCAGACGGCCAGGTCAAGCAGGCGGGTCGCTGAAGCGTCAATCCAACATGCATCGTAAGGGAGTTTCGAGCGGTAGCGGGATGCTTAAGTAAATCGTGAGGACATCTAGAGCGAGAGTATGATTCCTGAGCTCGGGGGCGCGACGCCGCAGTAAATTGCGAGGAAGTACCACGCGAGGGCGCGATTCTTGGATAAATGATGCGGGAGTCCAGCGCGATAGCGCGATTTTGGAATAAATGCTCAGGAGTCATTACGCGGGAACCGTTGTCGTTGTAGTTCGGGGCCGAACAACTCAGTTCCAGGAGGAAAACTTTTACTTGATCATGAGACAGGTTGCGAGCCGCACTTCAGCCACGCGCCCAGGAACAGTGAATGACCGTTCGGCACCCTGACTCTGATGAGCAAGAAAGGTCGACACCCCGACCTCCCCAGCAGGGCCGTCTTCGAAGATGGTGCCCAGGATGCGAGACAATTGCAGTACCATTCCAGGAAGCCGCGTCCAAGAAGTTGGCGTCGCTGGTAAGTTCCGTTGAGATGCGGGGGCGCCGGATCGATCTGCGACGTTGGCTCAACAGGCCGCGCGCCTACCCGACAGTTGCGCCCTTCGGAACTCGTCCTTGGATCCCTTCGCGGTGGAGGTCTTGACTCCGCCGCCTCCACCTGCGTTTCTTGCGCGACCTCGGCCCCCAGCGCCGCTTCCTTCCCCTCCTCCTCTTCACTGCCCCCTTCGTCTGGCGTGGCTCCGTGGCGCCAGGGAGGACCCCGCCTGGCGCGACCCAGGGCGCCCAATCCGCGTGTAGGCGGGCGGCTCTCCCGGCCCCCGCCGCTTCGCGGTCTCGCCCGACGAGAAGGGCTGACCCGGCATCGCTCGGACGTGCGCATTGTCTTTGGTTCGGCTCGGGGGCCATCGAGGAGCCATGGCCAGGCCCGGGGCCCAGGATCGGGCCGGCCAAGATCGGTGAGTGGGTGAGTATCAGGAGGGGAAAAAACACAGAGACACAATTAATCGTCGATTCCCCAGAAAATATGGGAAAATGTGGAAAGTGGGGGGGAAGACAAAAACCTAGAACATATGGTAAAATGTGGGGAATGTTTTTATTTGTGTGTCCTGGGGCCACTTCAGAGTATACGCCCCGCGACCAGTGGAATCTACAGTGCTGGGGGGGCAGTGCGGTCCCCGACTGCAGGCGACGTGGCAAGTGCCATGTTGTGCCAGGAGGGGCCCCCAGAGGCCTGGCAGTTCGAAGGAGCGTGCGGACGTCTCGGTCGTCGATCCGCCCTCCTCGGAGGGCCCCTGATTGCACTAAAACGACGCGAAGATCGGGACAAAATCGGATCGGGATAACTCGAAATCTCTGAGAGTCGGCGGGTCTGGAGGATGTATTGGGCGCCGCGGCCGCTCCAGAGCGTTCCGGAACGCTCTGAGAGCGCTCCGGAACGCTCTGGAGCGATTTATCCCGATCCTAGCCCTGTTTTACCTGATTGCACGAGGGGTCGCCTGGATGGCTTTTCGTGGCGCCACCGCGAGCAGAATTCGCGATAGCCAGAGCTCGCAAGAGGCCAATTATCGCACTTCCTCCAGGGGGTAGTGTGGAGGGGGGGGGGGCGGGGGCGGGAGGGGCAGGGGGGGACATCGGAAGAAGAGAAAGGATCGAGGTTGGAACATCGACGTTAAGGATGTGTAGTGTTGTTTTGTTTGAGTTTCTGAAGGCGTCTGGGGCCTCCAGAGGCTTCTCGTGGACTTCCAGGGGGCGCCAGGCCGCCACGGGGGGAGTGTACGAGGACGGCTTTCGGAACGAAGCTGGAGAAGGGACGAAGGCGCGGGGGGTGCCCAGTCATCCCCGTATCGTGAAGAAGTTAAGGTCCGACCGAGGCAAATGATCGAGGGCGGTTCGGGGAGGGTGCCCTAATGTTCTTCGTGCTTGTTGGACGTTTTCTTGTGCATCCTGGGGTGGGGCACCGTCGAGTGTTCTGTGTGTTTTGGCCGGCGGAGAGTCTCATGTCCTTGAGGGATGTGTTCCTGTCCTAGGTCCACCCGCGCTGCGGAGTTTGGTTTGGCAATCTTCCGCTTTCGGGGACCCTCACCGGGCCTCGGGACTGTCAACAAGATGGCTCGGAGTGAGGCGCCGGTCCCAGGGACGAGACCCAGACCTTTGTGGGCCACACTTTTGGAACGAACACCACATCATCGGATGTCTGGGGGTATACGGGGGCACCAGATCTTTCAGGAGGGGAGAAATCACACATACGAGTAGTCGACGATTCCCAGGGGCATATGGGAAAGTATGAGAAGAGGGGGGAGACGAAAATCAAGAAAGTACCAGGAGATCCGGGGCATCCTTGGATTTGTGTGTATTCGTTCGTGTTTCCCTCTGGACGCCCGAAATGGGTACTGAAAGAATGGGTACTATGCCCAACAGCAGTTCCTGTTCATTCTGAACAGGACTCGCTGTCCGCGCCGCCGCGGCCTGTGTCCATTCGAGACAGGATGCCGCCCGCCCAACAGCGGCCGCTGTTGGTTTGGGACAACATTTGTTGTTGGGCATAATACCCATTCTTTCGGTACCCTTTTCGGGCGTCCAAATTCCCTTGGCCCCTTCCATCCCGTCGGTCCCCTGCACATCTCGATGCATGCTTCCAGCCCTCTGTCACGAGAAGGGGGCGGTGCGCGAGGCCCTTTCGAAACGAAGCCAGAGGTTCTTGTCGGGGGAACGCAACAACAATTCTTCAGCCCCCTTTGTTACTTCCCGCTCGTCGTCAGACGTGTCTATACCTGCAACGTGGGGCAGGTCCAAGCCGACTTTTGTTCGCAGTTTCGTCCTCTGGGGGCCCTCGCTTGGTACAGGGGTGCGAAACCAGTGTCCAGGAATGGGTCGAGACTTCCTGGGGCCCCTTCTTTCGGGGAAACGCAAGACCCGAGTAAGCCGGAGCTCGGGTCTGCCGACGTTTGTTTGACGAGCGCGTCCTGGATTTTGACGGTCCAATTTTCGTGGGATGTTTGCGGCGGGAGTCCGCGTCAAGTTTCAGATGGGGCCTCGTCATTTTTCGGATGGCCCCGTCGGGCCAGCCCGAGTCCCCCGTACCCGAGTCTTACGTCTCCCCGATCTTGGACTGCGCCAGTGGCGCTGGCGCACGCGAAGGGGGCCGGTTGCCGCTCGTTGCTTGTCATCCATCCCGTGGCAGTTGGCCGTCGTGGTTCATTTGTGCACGTGCGAGGAAGCACGGCCGCGCCAACACGACATGGTGTCCGCGCGAACAGGACACCATCTGCACACGAACACGCAATCAATAACAAAGAATCCGAAATGAAACTCGACTTGCTGCACGAACTCTGGCACGAAATGCGTCACGAAATGGCGCAAGAAATTGCCCGCGCGAAATCCGTGCACGAATGTCTCAAACGGTTCCTGACTTCGGAGGACGCTCGCAGCAGGCGGGGTCGGGCGCTCGCAAAACGAGTCCAGGGAATCACATTTGGTGCTTATTCGTGCGGCCATTCTGGGCGGCCGTTCCGGGGCCAGCGCGTGCGCGCAAGTCTGTGCATGCAACTTCCCGTAGGCACTTCTGCGCGGGCAATTTCGTGCCTCTACGCCGGTATCCCGGCCTCCCGTGCTTGTGGGCTGTCGCCAGCGAGCTGGACCGTTTGCGAATAGGGCGCCGTTGCGGGTTGGTAGGGGCGTTCTCTGCATCGTGTCGCAGATGCCAAATCACACCATGTTTCCGGGGGCGTCCAAAGCGTTTCGTGCCTTATCGCGTCTCCAAAGGTTCAGCTTTCGTGACAGATTTGCGTGGGTTTCTTCATGTGTGCTCAACGTGCTCCGCATGTGTGCTGTGTGCAGCCTCTCAGAGCGTGTGTCTCTCCCTTGTTCCGCAAACGCATTCGGACGCGCGGGCACACATAGGCGGAGCGTTCCCAATTGGGCACGCCGCAGTTACAGAGTAGGTTATTCCAACGCCGGGACACCGCGAACATGGATTACGATTGGCCTAAAGATTGGGGAAATTTGTCAAGCAGTGGCAAAGCGTCCTCACTTTCGTATAGGCCCACTAACGGATTTTCTAAACATTTGGTGGTGTTGTGCGCGATAACTTCTTAAAATCGAGCCTTATTGGCTGAGACAGTTTTCCTTAAACCATTGAGGTTCTTTTATTAGAACGCATGTTGCCAGAGCCCCGAATCATCAGGGGTAACTCGGGTCAGGGTTAACTCGGGTTCGTTTTTCGGGTATCCGAACCCGAGTTACCCCGGACCCGGGTTACCCCGGATAATTCGGGCGTCCAGAGCCCCACATCATCGGGGGTAACTCGGATCAGGGCTAGCTCGGGTTCCTATTTCGGGAATCCAAACCCGAGTTGCCCCGGACCCGCATTACCCCGGATAATTCGGGCGCCCAATGTTGTTCAGGGAACAGTTCGAATTTGCCTATCGGAGTGCCGGGACGGTCACTCCCTGGACAAATCAGTGACCGCCACAGGCTTGTAAAAAAACCCTTCGAAGGATTGCAAAAAAACCCTCGGTTTTTTTTTGCAATCCTTCGAAGGTTTTTTTGCAATCCTTCGAAGGTTGTTTTGCAATCCTTTTTGCAATCCTTCGGTTTTTTTGCAATCCTTCGTGGCGCGCACCAGGAGGTGCCGCAGGCAGGGCGGCCTCTTTGGAAGAGGCGGGAGGCCTGCGAGGAGGCAGCGGGGCGTCCTGGTGGGTGCGGGGGCAGCCGGGAGGCCCTTGGCGGAAGCGTCCGGGCCTCTCTGATGTAGGGTTTCGGGTTTAGGGTCTAGGGTGTTGCCCGACAAGCGGTGTGGGCGCGCGCACGCATCCCACCCCCACATCAAGATTGTTGGGGGTGGGATGCTGTGTGCGCGCTCGCGTTGCTTGTCCTCCCGCCCCAATCCACCCCGGCTATTCTCTCTTAGGGTTTAGGGACACAAAGAGTTCTTTTCCCCCAGCCCCCACTCATGCGGGTGTCGAACACCACGTCGTCCTACCTGAGAACGCGCAGGCGCTGTAACGCATTGGGGAACAGCCTCCAGGTTTATATCGCGCGGTGGGGAACGCCCGACCGGGCGATTTCTTCCGACTCTCGCAGGAGCGGTTCTGCGCGGTGGCGCACGCGCAGCGGTTTGTCGGCCAACGAGGTGTCGTACCTTGTGGCCCATGTTACGCTGGCGACGCCAGAACCGCGCCTGCGCGCTCTTTTTCGATGCCCAGGCGCGCTGGCGAGCACATATGGGGATTGAAGTAAACTTACGCAGATGCCCCAATCTCAGAAGCGATCATGGTGGGCCACGACAAAGGGGACCAGCTCGCCGGACGCTCCGCGGCTCGCGCGCGCGCGAGGTTCCCGCGCTGACACCACGTCGTCCTAGAGTCTCCGGGGTTCGTTCGCGCGTTGGGGGACGCCCGACCGGGCGACCTTTTCCGATTCTCGCAGGAGCGATTCTGCGCGGTGGCGCACGCGCAGCGCTTTGTCTCGGATGGTGGGAGGGGGAGCTCGAGGGGGCGGGCCTGGCGCCCCCTCGATGCGACGCACCAGGCAGCGCGTCGCGTGCGTCAGCCGGCCGGCCGGCCGGCCGTCTGGCCGTCGAGTGTACTCCTTATCGCTGAATTACGTTGGCGACGCCAGAACCGCGCCTGCGCGCGCCTTTTCGGTGCGCAGGCGCGCTGGCGAGCGCATATCGCGATTGGGGTAAAATTACGCATACGCTTCAATCTCAGAGGGGATCACGTTGCGCCACGACAACGGGGACCAGTTCGCCGGACGCTCCGCGGCTCGCGCGCGCGCGCGAGGTTCCCGCGCTGGGGACCCCCTGGGAGCGCTTGGGGAGCCTCTGGGACGCGTGGGAGCGCCTGGGGAGCGCTTGGGAGCGCGCCCAGGCGCGCTGGGAGCGCCTGGAGAGCCCCTGGCAGCGTTTTCTTGGGTTTTCCTAGGTTCCTGGGGGATCTTGCAGGCCCGCTGCGTTTGGGTTCCGGCTTTCGGGTTATTATTTCCTGCTGCGCAGGTAGCCCGTGGCGTAGCCAGCCTGAGGCGCGGCGTGTGGGCGGTCGAGCTTAACCTCTCCCTTTGCGTAGATTCTCCAGGCGCTCCGCTGAACGTTCCGACCAAGGCTCGCATGCGTCTGGGGCATCCCGACAGCGACGCATACTCGAGTTTAGAGTTTAGGGTTTAGGGTACTCCAGATTTCGCAATAAAAGGGAGGGGGTCTGGACCCTCCAAGACAAGCCATTTCAGACCTCCCCCGTGGGAGAACCCTCCAAAACATCGCCCCCAGACCCCCCCAGGCCTTCCAAGATAGCCTGGAAGAGACCCCCCCCGAAATGAGACCCCCCTCCCTTTATTGCGAAATCTGGAGTATAGGGGTTGACGGGAAGCGCCCCTGGCGTGGACCGTTCGTTGGCGGTAGGAAATTGGTAATCGGGTAGGCGCCGCACTTTGAAATTGCGCTGGGGGTTGACGGGGAGCGCCCCTGGCGTGGACCGTTTGTTGGCGGTGGGAAATTAGTAATCGGGTAGGCGCCGCTTTTTGAAACTGCGCTGGCGGCTGACGGGGGGCGCCACTGGCGTGGACCGCTTGTTGGTGGTAAAAATTGATAAGCGGGTACGCGCCGCGCTTTGAAACTGCGCTGGCGGATTTTTGAAAAATTGCCGTTTCGCTCGAGACATCCTCCAAACATCGGCCCAAGAGGGGACTCCGCATCGACGTCGTGTTCGAATCGCTCTTGGAGGGCTTTCCAACGGCCCAAGGGAGGCTCAAAAGACGCCCTGGAGAGCCCCAGGAGCACCCAAGAGCGCTCCAAGAAGACCCCAAGAGACCCCCAAGAGCGTTCTAGGAGCCACCCAGACAGCTCACAAGAACCCCAAGACGGCACGAGAAGGGCCAAGAAGGCCCGAAGAGACTCCCGGGAGAGCCCCAGGAGGCCCCCAGCGCCGAGACGACCTAAGAAAGCTCCCAGAAAACCCCAACGACGCGCCCAGACAGCCCAAGAAGACCCCAGAAGCCCATAAGAGGACTCAAGGGGCCCCCAAGAAACCCCCAACAGGCCCCAAGAGAACCCCAAGAGGCCCCAATTACCTCATACTGTCCTCTGTCGTCGTCGTCGTCATCATCGCCCTCCGCATTCCTCTTCGTGCTCGCCCTCGTTTTCTTCGTCCTCGTCCTTGTGTTTCTCTTCCTCCTCGTTGTCCTCATGCTCCTCCTCGCTATTCTCACGTTCGCCATGTCGTCCTCGTCATCGGCTCCTCGTTGTCCTCGCCTTCCTTTTCTTCTTCGCCCAATGCGCCCATTAGACTACACCGGCGCTTCCCGTTCTTGTCCGATCAGGTTGGGGATTTGCTCTCCGGGTTTAGGGTTTAGGGTTTGGCGCTTGCCTTGAAAGAACGGCCTGCTTAGAGTTTGGGTTTAGGGTTTAGGGTCTACTAGGCGTGGCCACGAGTACACCTGGACCGCGAACCCACCTGCGGTGGCCGTCATTCCCACCCGCAAGCCACCCCACCATAAAGATCATCTTTCCCCTCGTTATAACCACATCGAATACAGCGTCGACGACGACGACGACGACAACGGCGACGACTGATGTGCGATCCAGTTGGCACGCGAGTGCTCTGACGGGCGGGAAGAGTCGGGTCGGGCGGAAAAGATTATGCACGCATGCGCTGCAAAGGTTATTTTGTGGAATAGGTGGATCGGCTCGCAACGGAAGGCACTTTGTAGTGTAAAGTACGAGAGATTCTGCACGCATGCGCAGGAAGTGCAATTTTTTGCAGTAGATGGAGCCGGTTTACAGAACGGGGTCGCAGCTTGTATTGTAAAATACATGGGATTACGCACGCATGCTCAGGACATGTTTTTTTTGCAGTACATGGAGCGGGGTCGCAACGGGGACTGGGCACTTTGTATTGTAAAATAGAGGAGATTCTGCACGCATGCTCAGGACATGCTTTTTTTACAATAGATGGAGCCGGGTCGCAACGGGGACTGGGCATTTTGTAGTGTAAAATACAAGAGTTTCTGCACGCATGTGCAGGACATGCTACTTTTGCAGTAGATGGAGCCGGTTTGCATAACGAGCGGTTTTGTAGTAATCAGGGTTAAATAATTATAGGATTAGAGACTTAGGGTCCATTCGCCCAAACTGAAGCCTGTTGGACGCGTCCCGCCCACCCATGACCCAAGACACATGGATTTCAAAACGACGACGACGATACCGATGACGAAGACGACGATATTGGTTTCAAAACGACGACGACAGTCGCGCAAAGTCTTCTGGGAAACCGCTGCAACGGCGATGCGGCACGCGCGCGCGACGACGCGATTTGAAGAACAACGTATATTTACGCGAGTCCATGCGCGTCGCAGGGACGCCGCCCAGCGGCGGTGAGATTGCATGGGGTGGCTGCGTAACGAGCGCGGGATAGTTCGTTGCCTCGAGGAGACGGATCCCCAGTTCGCATCCTCAGCACTGGGACGCGGTGCGCGAAGGCCGATGCAAGGGCGATGCGACGCGCGCAAAACGACAAAAACGCGTCACCCGATGGGGCAAGGATCTGCGTGAGGGGTGCGCCCTGCGTTTTGCAAAGCTCTCGGAACACCGTTCTTGGCGCTCCGAGGCCAATGACTTGCGTGATGGGGTGCGCCGAATTTGGGTGCGGCATAAGGGAACGCGGAAGGGCGCCGTACGGCATTGTAGGATTTAGATCTTTATAGGCTCTTAGTTATTAGGGTTTGGCCCCTGCTCTGCAAGGACAGCCCGCCGCCCTCTTTGAAGGCCCCCCCCGTCGCACCACCCACCCGCGCGCGCTGTCAAACACGACATCGCCCCCCTGCCCCGTCCATCCAGCAAAAGGGGTTGCGCTCCCCGCGGCCGCGAGAGGCGAGCACATGTGCAAGTGGTTCCTCGAGGACGACATCGACAGGCCTCATCTTGCGCTCGTCGTCGGCATCCTCTTTGCCCCTCCCTCCATCCACCATCCCGCTCCGTGTCCACATCCTGTTTCCATTTCTCTGTCAGTCTTCCCTCTCCCCCTTTCCGATGTGTCACCCCTCTTTGTCCTTGTCCCCCTTGTGGTCCATTTTGCCTTCGTATCCGTCCGTTCACCCCTCTCTTGTGCCTGGTCCTCGTCATGTTTCTCCTTCCCCCCCCACGCAGTTACCTGTCCTACCTTTTCCTTCCTCCCTCCTGGCACCTCCGTCCTCTCTCATCTCTCTTGCCTCTCCCCTATCCCTGCCCCCTGTACCCGTGCTGCGTATCTCGTGCGTCCTCCTAGCGCTTCCCCGCCGCCTTCACGACCTTCCAGGGCCCGGCCGGGCGGCGTCGGGGCGGCGACGGTAACAGCATCGCCGCCAGACCGCCGCCCAGTCCCAGACGACGGGCGGCGACGGGGCGGCGACGGCGACAACACAGCCGCCAGATCGCCACCCGAACCCCTGAACGCAAGCAGTGGTTTGGGTAGCAACAACCCCGAGGGAGAAGCGAGGGTTGATCTTCATAGCTGTTGGAGTCCACGGACGGGAACGCTCCTTTTTTATCAGGAGGGGGACCGAGGTTCCAGTGACGCGCCGCCGCTGGAAGCATTTCGGCGTTCTAATCCGCATGTTTTCTGTTTTCTGTCCGAAGGCGTGGCGCTCCTTCAACAGGAGCGTTCCGATGAGTGGCCCCCCCCCCCGCGGCGGCGTGTCGTTGATATTGCTGTTGATCCCCCAGCTTTGGGCAGCGCCAGGGACTCCGTCCACCTGACTTGTGCGGAGCTGGTCGCGGCCGACTCCACCCAACTTGGGGTCTGGTCGGACGGAGAGAGGAGGGTGTAAGAGGAGGAGAAGGAGGAAAAGGAGGAGGAGGAGGAGGGATGAGGAGGAGGAAGATGTGGTGGTGGAGGAGGGGGAAGAGGAGGGGGAGGAGAGGGGAGAAGGAGGAGGACGACGACGATGAAAGAGAACAGGAGGACAAGAGAAAGGGTGAGGACCGAAGAAAAGAGTAGGTTCACTGTTGGAGTCTTCGGCCACGGGCAACCTTTGGGCAGTGCCCCGTGCGAGCACAACGTGTTTGAATCGTCACGGGGTTTTCCCATTCTCCCCTCCCCTCCTCCCCTTCCCCCCTCTTCCCGGCCTGCCTCCCTCCCTTCTTCACTCCTCCCCTTTCCCCCCGTCCCTCCCCCTCCCCCTTTTTTTTCCTCCTCCTCCTCCTCCGCCTCGTCCTAGTCCTCCCCGCTCGCTCGTGCACAGGGGGGCAGCGGAAATTGACGACGACGGCGACGGCGACGGCGACGGCGACGAGGGGCGCCTTTTGTGCAGCGCCCGGGGCGAGGCCCGACGACGGCGGCGCCGTGGACCCGCGCAACATCGTCAGCGGCAAGCGGGCGAGGCCGAAGGCGCAGCAGGGCGGGGGGCGGCGCAGCCGCTGCGGACGACGCCGCTATGCCCTGGCTGGGTAGTCGAAGGCCAGACTGTCAGATTGGATTGGGCCCCAGGGGCCAATCTGGCCCGGCCAAACTGGATGATTTGGGTTATTCGCCAGACTGGATTCGCGTTGGCTCCCTCGCCAGAGTGCCCCCGTTTGCCAGATTGGGCCTGCCAGATTGGCGCCAGATTGGCTTCGACTACCCAGCCTGGGGCCAGCTCCCGGCATCCTCTCATCGTGGGGACATCCGGGCCAGGATCGGGGGCTGCCGTGGTGCCGTCGGAACCGACGAGGAGGACGTGTGCGGTTTTGCTGGCGCGGCCAGTGCCACAACATCTGGGCCATCCCGGAGCATCTCGAACTTCATCCTGACGGGCGCGTCCTGTGGACGCTGGGGAGGGCGGGAGGGCGCACTGGGCCCCTTGATATGCCAAGGGGAGAGACTTCGAACTGGGGGGGGGCTCCCCCCAGGGGGGGTGGCTCGAACCGCGGGGCTGGGGCCCCTTTTGAGTTGCATGGGGAGGGGGGTCCGAACCAGGAGGGGGGGGCCGCCCTCGTTCCAACGGGGGGGTAGGGGTTCGAACCGGGACGGCCCCCCCCCTTCTGTCCAAATGGGGATGGCAAGCGACGACGGCGGGCGCCGGCGCCTGCGCCGGCGTCGTCAGTCAGCGACGACGACGATGACGACGATGACGACAACAACGATAGCAGCGACGACGACGACGACGACGGCGGCGGCGGCGGCGGCGACGACAACGACTTCGACGACGACGGCGACGACGACGACGAGGACGATAATTATGACGACACGACGGCGGCGGCGGTGGTGGTGGCGGCGGCGGCGGCGGCGACGACGACGACGACGACGACGACAATGCCAGCGTTGCCGCCGTCGGGCACCGACGACGACGACGACGATCGCGACGGCGGCGGCGGCGCCGACGACGGCGACGATGCTGGCGCTGGCGCCGTCGGGCAGCGACGACGACGACAACGACCACGAATACGACGAAGTGGGTGCTGGCGCCGCAGGGCAGCGACGACGATGACGATGGCGGCGGTGGCGAAGGCCGCGAAGGCGGCGGCGGCGGTGCCGGCGACGGAGGCGACGGCGACGCGGCGGCGGCGGCGACGGAGGCGACGGAGACGGCAACGGCAACGGCGACGGCGACGGCAACGGCGACAGCGACGGCGGTGGCGGCGACGGCCACAGCGACGGCGACGGCGACGGCGACGGCGACGGCGGTGGCGGCGACGGCCACGGCGACTGCGACGGCGACAGCGAAGGCGTCGACGACGGCGACGGCGACGTTGGCGACGGCGACGGCCACGGCGACGACGAGATCGACGCGCATAAGGCACCCCCCCTTGAGGTGCATGTAGGGAGGTTCAACCAACGGGGGGGCGCCCCCCTGCAACCGACGACAATGAGCGTTGGCGCGGGCGCCGGCGCCGTCAGGCAGCGACGACGCCGACGACGACGACGACCACGGCGGCGGCGACGGCGACTGCGACGGCGACGGCGAAGGCAAGGTCGACGGCGACGGCGACGGCGACTGCGACG
>CAUYUJ010003180.1:218190-308190 GCA_963575745.1 Prorocentrum cordatum
CAGATGAAAATCCAGTTGTAGAATTCTGCTGTTCTCGCAGTCGTAGTCGCATTCGCGATGACTGTCGCAGTGGCAACGGAAGTCGCAGTCACAGCCTCAGCCTCAGCCTGCCTCAGCCTCAGCCTCAGCCAGCTTCAGCCTCAGCCTCAGTCTGCCGTCGGCCTCGGCCTCAGCCTCAGCCTCAGCCTCAGCCTCAGCCTGCATCAGCCTCAGCCTCAGCCTCAGCCTCAGCCTCAGCCTGCCTCAGCCTCAGCCTCAGCCTGCTTCAGCCTCAGCCTCAGTCTGCCTGAAGCCTCGGCCTCATCCTCTGCCTGCCCCAGCCTCAGCCTCAGCCTCAGCCTCAGCCTCAGCCTCAGCCTCAGCCTGCCTCAGCCTCAGCCTGCCTCAGCCTCAGCCTCAGCCTGCCTCAGCCTCAGCCTCAACCTGCTTCAGCCTCAGCCTTAGTCTGCCTTCAGCCTCGGCCTCAGCCTCAGCCTGCCGCAGCCTCAGCCTGCCTCAGCCTCAGCCTCAGCCTCAGCCTGCCTCAGCCTCAGCCTGCCTCAGCCTGCCTCAGCCTCAGCCTCTGCCTGCTTCAGCCTCAGCATCAGTCTGCCTTCAGCCTCGGCCTCAGCCTCCGCCTGCCTCAGCCTCAGCCTGCATGAGCCTCAGGCTCAGCCTCAGCCTGCCTCAGCATCAGCCTGCCTCAGCCTCAGCCTCAGCCTGCCTCAGCCTCAGCCTCAGCCTGCTTTAGCCTCAGCCTCAGTCTGCCTCAGCCTCGGCCTCAGCCTCAGCCTGCCTCAGCCTCAGCCTGCATCAGCCTCAGCCTCAGCCTCAGCCTGCCTCAGCCTCACCTGCCTCAGCCTCAGCCTCAGCCTGCCTCAGCCTCAGCCTCAGCCTGCTTCAGCCTCAGCCTCAGTCTGCCTTCAGCCTCGGCCTCAGCCTCAGCCTGCCTCAGCCTCAGCCTCAGCCTCAGCCTCAGCCTCAGCCTGCCTCAGCATCAGCCTGCCTCAGCCTCAGCCTCAGCCTGCCTCAGCCTCAGCCTCAGCCTGCCTCAGCCTCAGTCTGCCTTCAGCCTGCCTCAGCCTCAGCCTCAGCCTCAGCCTCAGCCTCTGCCAGCCTCAGCCTCAGCCTCAGCCTCAGCCTCAGCCTCAGCTGCCTCAGCCTCAGCCTGCCTCAGCCTGCCTCAGCCTCAGCCTGCTTCAGCCTCCTCAGCCTCGGCCTCAGCTCGCCTGCCTCAGCCTCAGCCTGCGCCTCAGCCTCAGCCTCAGCCTGCCTCAGCATCAGCCTGCCTCAGCCTCAGCCTCAGCCTGCCTCAGCCTCAGCCTCAGCCTTCAGCCTCAGCCTCAGTCTGCCTTCAGCCTCGGCCTCAGCCTCAGCCTGCCTCAGCCTCAGCCTGCAGCCTCAGCCTCAGCCTCAGCCTCAGCCTCAGCCTCAGCCTGCCTCAGCATCAGCCTGCCTCAGCCTCAGCCTCAGCCTGCCTCAGCCTCAGCCTCAGCCTGCTTTAGCCTCATCCTCAGTCTGCCTTCAGCCTCGGCCTCAGCCTCAGCCTGCCTCAGCCTCAGCCTGCCTCAGCCTCAGCCTCAGCCTCAGTTTGCCTTCAGCCTCAGCCTGCCTCAGCATCAGCCTGCCTCAGCCTCAGCCTCAGCCTGCCTCAGCCTCAGCCTCAGCCTCAGCCTGCTTCAGCCTCAGCCTCAGTTTGCCTTCAGCCTCGGCCTTCAGCCTCAGCCTGCCTCAGCCTCAGCCTGCATCAGCCTCAGCCTCAGCCTCAGCCTCAGTCTGCCTGAAGCCTGCCTCAGCCTCAGCCTGCCTCAGCCTCAGCCTCAGCCTGCTTCAGCCTCAGCCTCAGTCTGCCTTCAGCCTCGGCCTCAGCCTCAGCCTGCCTCAGCCTCAGCCTCAGCCTGCCTCAGCCTCAGCATCAGCCTGCCTCAGCATTCAAAATGTGGCCCGGGAGTTGAGTTCTGGGAACTCGAAGAACACGAAGTGGCCTACAGTTGGCTCCGGGCATTCATAATCATGCCCAGGAATAGAGTTCTGGGAATTCGAAGACCACGAAGTGGCCTACAGTTGGCTCCGGGCATTCAAAATGTGGCCCAGGAGTGGAGTTCTGGGAACTCGAAGAGCACGAAGTGGCCTACAGTTGGCTCTGGGCATTCAAAATGTGGCCCGGGAATGGAGTTCTGGGAACTCGAAGAGCACGAAGCGGCCTACAGTTGGCTCCGGGCATTCAGAATGTGACCCGTGAATGGAGTTTTGGGACCTCGAAGACCACGAAGTGTGTAATTGCTGGCAAAAAAAAGAATCCCCAGCATTCCCCCGGATCCCGCCCAGACCCCCCTGGGGCGTCATGATGTTCTCTTTTGACCCTACTAGAAACCTATCAGTCTTCGCTGTTAGGTAACAATCCTTATGGACAACGGAGCGCCGCTGGAATCTACGTGTCTTCCCGAGTCCGCCCGCATCACCCTAACTCCTCCCTTTGCGTCCAGGAGGTTCCAGTTAAATTGGCCGTCCGAGAACCAAGTGGACCAATTCAATATACCATTCTGCGGTGCGCGCTGAGATGCGCACGCGCGTGCAATTGTACGCCGGCGCTGTAGTGTACGCAAGCATTGCGCAAGCATTGTGGTGTACACAGGCGCTGCGTTGCACACGGTTGTTGCGGTGTACGCAGGCGCTGTGGTATACACGCGCGTTGTGGTGCATGCGATCGTTGTGGTGTACACAGGCGTCGCAGTGGGGCATATCGCCACCTACATGCTGCTCACGTCGTCGACGTCGTCGTCGTCCTCGTGATCGTCGTCGTCGTGGTTGTCGTCGTCGTGATCGTCGTCGTCGTGGTCGTCGTCGTCGTCGCTCGTCGCTCGTCGCGTCGCGCGCGCGGGCGCGGCTGCGGTGCCGGAGCCACACGGCGGGGGGGGTGTTACGTCATACCCCCCCCCATGACGCCCGTCATCGCCGAACATAAAGAAACGCGCTCGTATTGTACACATGTTTCCCGTTCCCATTCCGGGCTTCCGAAATTTTGCATGTAGAATAATGCGAAGTTATTTGCATTCCATCTCCCCTCCCCCACCCTTTCGCTGCCATCATTTTGAACAGCGCTGGGCCGAAACGGCTGGCGTGAAGTCGAAATTGCCTTCGGGCCTTGCCCCCCGCCCCCCCGCCAATGGTGGTCGCAGTTCGAGGATCAAAGTTGGGTTGTTCGGTCGGGGGTCGAAATTCGATCCGTTGGACTGTTCGATTCGAAGCTCGAGGATCCAGGGTCGAAGCTCAAGGGTCGAAGCTCAACGGCGGCGACTACGACTCCCAGCTGCGCCGCAGGTGGACTACAAGGCGCTGGAGCGCCAGATCCGGCGGGAGGAGTCTCGGGACGCGCACTCCGACGAGTTCAGCGGCGACGAGGCCTTCTCCCCTCGCTGGCTTGACGGAAGGTATATACTCGGTCTTCCAGGGACTGACCTCCGAGCGTTGGTCTTCGACCTCCAAGCCTCGGACCTCGATCCCAAACCCTGATCCTCGACCTCGAGACCCTGATCCTCTATCTCACCGGGCGAGTTCCGCTACTCGCAGAGTGCCCTCTCACAAGAGAGAGAGAGAGAGAAGCGCCGTGCACGTCAGAGGTGCGTTGGCAAATGAGTGAAACAGCAAGCAAGTTCCGCTGCCGGAGGCGCGGCTGCGAAACAAGAAGACGCCGTGCAGACACCGACAGCGACGACGGCGGCGGCGAAGGGGGGGGGAGGACGACGAGGGGGAGGAGGGCGAAAGCGAGGAGGAGAAGGACGAGGAGGAAACAGCACTGGCAGGCCCTCTCACAAACGTCAGAGAGAACAACAAAAACAGGTCTTCCTCTTTGTAGTGGATCATAGATCTCCCTGCGGCGGATCACGGCCCCCTGCGAGCAGCTACCTCGCGAGTGCTGGAGCGCGCCTGTCCTCGACACTGGTCCTCGGCCTCCAGCCCTGGACAGTGGCATGGCCCTGGAACGAAGGATTGCAAAAAAACAAAGGATTGCAATCCTTCGATACGAAGGATTGCAAAAAAAAGCTCTTCGATACGAAGGATTGCAATCTTTCGATACGAAGGATTGCAATCCTTCGAAGGGTTTTTTTGCAATCCTTCGTTCTTGGGTTTTTTTTGCAATCCTTCGATAGTCTCACGACGGACAGAGGGACGCCCTTCTGCCAGGAAGGAGTGGGCGTCCTGCGGATTCGGGCTCGAAGTTCGTGCAGAGATCCTCGGATTGCAAACAAAAAAAAACAGGATTGCAAAAAAAACATGGCTTTATTGATTGCAAAAAAAAACAGAAGGTTTTTTGCAATCCTTCGTTTTTTTGCAATCCTGCGGCCGAGCTCCACGGGGGCGGGGCTGGAAGGCGGGGGGGGAGGAGAAGGAGGAGGGGACGAAGAAAACTGTCCGGGGCTCGCCTCGCTGTCCGGGCACGCTTCTGCTGGCCTTGGTGCCCCCGGAGGCCGAAATCGAGGAATACCCTCCTCCTCCTCCTCCTCCTCATCCTCCTCCTCCTCCTCCTCTTCCTCCTCCCCCTCCTCCTCCAATAACTGCTGTGGATCGAAGGCCCCTCGCGAACTCGACGAACCATCGACGAGCACTGAACAGTGGCCACGGACGGGGCCCCCGTGCTTGCCCTGGCTTCCCCTACGGGCCCCGCTGCTCCTCGCCCCTCGGGGCCCGCGCGCCGGCGCCGTGCCCTTGCGCGCGAGCGCCTCGGGGGGGGGGGGCGGCGAGGGCGGCGGCACAGGGGGGCGCAGGCCGAAGGTCTCACGACGGCGGCTCGGATGCCACGGGGGAGGGAGGGAAAAGGGAGGGCGGGAGCAGGAGGGGGAGGGGGGGGGGGCGGGGGAAGGGAAGGAGGGGCGGGGGGCGGGGGGGGCGGAGGAGGAGGAGGGGGAGGAGCAGGAGGAGGAGAGAGGGTGGAGGGAGAGGGAAGAGGAGGGGGAGGACGAGGCGGAGGAGGATTGGGGAGGAGGAGGAGGAGGAGGCGGCGGAGGAGGAGGGGGGGGAGGAGGAGGAGGTGGAGGAGGGGGAGGAGAGGGAGGAGGCGAACAGCAGGGGAATTCGGTCAGGGTTTTCATGACGGCGGCACGGATGCCCTTCCAGACCCCCTCCCGTGGCCAAAGGATCTAGCGCGCCCTCGGGGGCGGGAGGATAGTCGCGCCCGCGATCCGGCTCCCGGTTCGGTTCCGCCCGCTCGCGATGCGGTCCGCGACTGGTTTCGACGAGCTCGCGATCCGCTTCGCGATCCGGCTCGCGGCGATTCGTCGCGGCGAGGTGGGCCTCGTGGGCGCTCCTGGGGGCTTCGAAGTGGCCTCTTCCGGAGCGGCTGAGGGCGTGGTGTCGGAGGCCAACAAGCATGCACCGACGCCTGATTCGTGGAGTTCGAAAACATATTTTGCACATGGCGGTCGATTAACGATTGGCGCAAGGCCGACGAAACGAACAACAGAAACATCTGTGGGGCGAGGGAATGGAGGAGGAAGGGGCGAGGTGGAGGACGGGGAGGAAATACTTGGACCACAAGGGGCCAGAGTGGGAAATAAATGGAAGGCGGACTCGAAAGGGGGGCCTAAGAAGGCTCCAGGAGAGCTTCGATAATGTATTTTTCTGGATGTCCCTGGCGCTGCGCTTCGGAAGGCTCCCCGGGAGCATCTGGGAGGCGCCCTCTCGGGGTTCTCTCGAGCCCTGTTTGAACTATACCAGAGGCCTGCGAGGGTCTCGAAAGGAACCCTGGGATGACCCATGCGGGGCTCAAGAGGAGACAAGATGAAGACATGCGAGAGGGCTCTTTCATGACTTCACGTTGACTCCTCTTGGGCCCTCTTGGGGCCCTCCCGGGGCCCTCCGAGGCCTCCCCCCCGGCGCCGTCCCAGAGGGGCCCGAGACGGCCCCGAGAAGGGGTCAGCAGAGCCGCGACAATCTCGCGCGAGGGGGCAACTGTGCGAGATCAGAATGGTTCCTCTGGGGCCCCTCCCTGGGCCCTCGAATGTCGTCTTGTGGAAGATCCGGAATTCGAAGCCCGTGAACGCCGGGAACTTGGTCGCGCGCCCAAATTGGCATGACATGTTCGCATGCGTTTTCAATCTCCGCGGAGGCCCGTTCAGTGCAAGTGTTGAGTTGGGAATCGGTGTTTCATTTTTTCCCGCCCGCGACCGCCCCATAATTCCCAAGCCCACCCCGGGGATTGCCGACCCTACTCGGCCAACCCTCCTGGCGCAGAAACTTGAACGTTAAAACTGTGCCATTTCCCCCCCTAGCCCCCTTCCGACAGCGCGCGAAAATCGTTCCTCCTCTCCCGCTGATCTAGGGGGGTCAACCATCCCTCCATTCGGAGAAGGGCTTCACGCCCCAAGAAGATTTCCCCATCCCCCGTCCCCAAGTCATTGATGCCAAAGAATTACCGGAAAACCTGGGCCCTCGATTGAACTGGTTACTCGCGCCAGCGTGGGATGCCCACTGGTGAGCTGAGCCTATTTTTGTTCTCGACCACCAGGCCTCCCTTGAAGCCATCCTGGGCTGATTTGGGGGCCTCCGAGGGCTTCTTCGGGCCCTTCGGAAAGCTTCGAGAGAGTTCGGAAAACGGCTCGAGAGAAATCCAAGAGGCCCCCTCCCAGATGCTTCAAGGAAGCCTGCCGAAACGTAGTGCCGGGAACTTCTAGGAGGGGCCCTTTGGAGGCTTTCTTTGGGCCCTCTTGGGGCCTTCCTGGGGCTTCCTGGCTGCCTCCCAGGGCTTCCGGACATCTCGGAGGGAGTCGGGAGAGCTCCGAGAAGGCCCGAGAGAAACCCAAGAGAGCCCCTCCTAGATTTCCAGGAAGCCTTCCGCAACGCGGTGCTGGGAGCATCTAAGAGGGGCCTTCTCGAGGCATTCGTGAGGTTTTCTCGGAGCCCTCTTGAAGCCTTCTGGGTTCTTCTCGGGGCCTTCCCAGGGCCTCCCCGCGATTTCGGGATGGCGTCAGGAGGGCCACGAGAAGGCTCGAGAGGACCCCGGAAGGATCGTACATTTATCGCTTCCAGCGCCCGTGATCGAAGACCGATTTCTGACCACATCCACCTGTGGATCCTCGATTCTATAATGGGCCCTCGGGGGTGGAAGTGGGTAGTTTTTCCTTCCCCTGGGGCGGGGAAGCTGCCCACCTCCACCTCTGGAAACCGCCTTTCGCAAGGCACCTCGGGAAGTGGGTGTGGTCAGAAATCGGTCTCCTACGTGAAAGTGACAACTCCCAGGGCCCCCCCCCCGAGACAATCCTGGGGGCCTTCCGAAGGGTATGCTAGCTACTCCCAGGAACGGCATCGTTCACTGGCTTCCGCAGGCGCGCCCCTTGGAAGCGCAGTCCCAGATTTCCACCGCGGGGGCGAGGGTTGGGGGAGGTGGCGCGACCTGGCGTTGCAAACCTTCGCTTGTTTCGCTCGCGCGCGCGAGCTAACCTGTGCAAGAACAAGTTGTTGTTCAGACTTTTTGTTGGTCATCGGTGTATACCAGAATCGGGGTATACTTGATTTTCCGCTGGTTTGTAGCAGTTTCCAGTATACACCAATCTTGCGGTTGTGGCGTGCGTTCTGTTATTTTCACAGGCGACCCACGTGGAAACGGCCGTCGTCAACGCCAGGTCTGGCCCTCGCCCAGCCCCTGGGCCCCCTGTAAGCTTGCAAGACATTTTAGGGACGCCTCCCCTGGCACTGGGCCCTCTGGAAGCCTTTGGGTGCTTCTCGGGGCCTTCCAGGCCTCGATACGTCGGGAGAGCCTCAGGAGGGCCCCGAAAAGGCGTGAGAGGGCCCCAGGAGGCACCTTGAAGTTGTCACTTCCAGCGCCCGTGAAAGTGACAACTCCCAGGGCCCTCTTTCCCTTGTGCGTGAGAGGGCTCTGAAGCGGAGGCACCGCCCTCGTGCGTGAGGGCGGATTGTAGCAGAAAGGCTCATGAAGCGGACTTGTAGCAACAGCGCCCCCCTCGTGCACGAGGGGGGGGACTGTAGCAAAAACGGCCCGTCGATCACGAGCGAAGCATGGTACCCTGGATGGGATAATAACATCGGGATGTTGTTGATAGAACCCTCACGCGGCCTTGAGAGGGCTTTTATGGGGCCGTCTTAGGGGCCCCACCAGGTTCCACAGAAGGCCCTGCAAGTGATCGCTTCGAACTCCGTGCCGTGGAATTGGACCCCTCTTGTGGCTCTCTTGGAGCCCTCCTGGGGCTTTCCTGGGCCGTCTGGGAAGCTCCAAACGGCCCCCAAGGCTGTGGATCTGGACCAGGGGATCAATGGGGTCGCGTGTGGAACCCTCTCGTGGCTCTCCTGGGACCCTCCTGGGGGCCGCTGGGGTTTCGTTGGGGCCCCCAAGATGCCCCCGAGAGCGGCCCGAGAGGGCACTGGAAGTTGTCGCGCCGAAAGCTTCCGCGGCCGTTCCGTAGCCATTTTGGCTCAAGCCCCACTGCAGCTGTGGCCTGTGGTCTTTGCACCGCGCTTCAGCCCAGCCGCGACGACGGCCGCCAAGGGTGATCACCCGGCCCCTCGTCGTGGCCACTGTCTTGGGACCTGTTTACACCCACGGGCACTCAGACATGGGCTCTCCACGATTCGAACCATTACAGGAGGGTATCGATATCACCTGCACATCGGTGCCCCGCACCCGGCTCGCGGGCCCCCCTGGGGCATTCTTTCCCCCAGCCGATCCCGGCGCCGCCGGCCCCTGTCAGGCGCAGGCCGGTGGCCCCGCAGGCGCGGACGGGCAGGCCGACGACGCGGCCGCCCCCGCATTCGGTGCGGACGCGGGCAACGAGGAGCCCGCGGCTGGGCCCAGCTCCCACGGGCGCGCGCCCGCCCCCGACGCCGCCGCGCCGCCGCCACGCCCGCGCGGGCGGCACCGGAAGATCCCCAAGGCCCCGGCCGCGGGCGCGGCACAGGGGGGCCGGGCGGGCGGCGCCCGGGTGCCGGCGAGCCTGCAGGTCGCACTGGACCCCGCCCAGGCCGAGTCGCTGAGGTCCATGCTCGCCAGCGGCGAGCCGGGCGCCTGGCAGCGCGCGGACCAGCTGCTGCAGCGCGCCCTCGGCCTGCGGGCCCCGCCGGACTGGCACACCTTCAACAGCGTCATCCGCTCGCACTCGCTCACGGGCAACGTGCTCATGGCCCTGTCCTGGATGGCGGCCCTCGGCTTCGAGCCGAGCTCCGTCAGCCACGCCTGCGTGATCAACGCCTGTGCGCAGGCCGGGGACGTGACCCGCGCGGAGCAGTGGCTCGCCGAGAGTTTCACCGCCGACGCCGTGCCCAACAAGTTCAGCTTCAACTCCGTCATCCACGCCTGCGCGAAGGCCGGCCGCATGATGCGGGCGGAGCAGTGGCTCAACGCGCTCATGAAGGAGGACATTTTCAGCCCGGACGTAGTCAGCTACAACACCGTCATCCACGCATACGCTCGCAAGGGCAACGTTGACAGGGCAGAGTTCTGGCTGAGGCAGATGGTCAAGGCCAACCTGGTTCCCAACGAGGTCACCATGGGCTCGTTGATCAACGCGTGTGCTGAGGCTGGGAAGGCGAACAGGGCTGAACGCATTCTGATGGCAATGACCGAGGACCATTGCCTGAATCCGAACGACATCTGCTACAACGCGGTCATCAAGGCATGCGTGAACTGTCGCAGCTTCGACAGGGCGGAGGTGTGGATGAATCAGATGAAGAGTGAGGGCTTCGCCCTTACCACGATGACCTACAACCTGTTCATCCACGGATGCGCCCAGGCGGGAGACTTGGTCCTCGCCGACAAGTACTTCAACGAGATGATCAGGGAGGGGTGTCAGGCGAACCGCATCACGTTCAATTCGTTACTGAACTTGTGCGCCAACCGTGGGGAGGTGGAGCGGGCTCAGGCCTGCATGGACCACATGACCTCGTGCGGGCTGGTGCCGGACCAGGTGAGCTGGGGCGCGCTCCGCAAGGCGCACGCGCGCCGCGGCGACGTCTTCGCCATCAAGGCAGTGATGCGGTCCTTGCCGAGCAAGGGGATCTCCCTGAACGAGTACTTCTACGCCTCCCTCATCACCGCGTGCGGCATCTCGAGCCCGCCGCAGCCGCTCGAGGCAGAGCAGGCGTTCCAGGAGTGCCTCGGCGCCGGCCTCTGCAGCTCCCGGCTCCTCAAGGTGCTCGGGCGCGTGGTCGGGGGCTCGCGCGCGGCGGCCTTCTGCGCAGGCCACCAGGGCCCCCCGCCCGCGGGCCCCAGCCCGGCGCCGGCCGCAAGGGCAAGGGCCGCAGCGGCTCCCACAGGCAGTAGGTCGCCTCTCACTGGCGCGGGGGGGGGGGCGGCGGCGGCCCCTTCGCAGGCCGTCCTGCGGGCGGGCTGCGCGGCCTCGCTGCCAAGCGGGCCACACCGCTCCAGGATCAGGCAGGCTCCGGATCGAGATGCGTCGGTCCAGAGAGTTTCGGAAAGCTCTGGAAGGACCGCGGCGCCCGAGACTCAAAGCCCGCCCGCCGATCTTTCGGATATGTTGTCCGGTGCAGATCGGTTTGTCTTGATTGTGCCTTGGTCTTAGGGTTGTGTGGGGGCGGAATGTTTGTTTGTGGGGGGCTGTTCGGGAAGGTGGGCTCACATCGGCGACAGCGCCCCATGTGCAGAAATAAATGTAGTATGCCACATTTGCTAAATCTATGTTTCACCGCTCTCCTTCGGCATATATTTATTTGGAACAGTCCAGTCTAGACGACAAGGTACAGACTGCATGCTGGATCGCTCGGCGGTGCTTCTGCCACAGTTAGAGGTGGATGGCTTGGCGCAGTCGAGTCCACGGAGTCCTCGCCGCCAGTACCGCGGCCAGAGCCCTGGAAGTCCCACTGTAGCGCGTCCTGGATGTCCTTCCTCCTCCTCCTCCTCCTCCTCCTCCTCCTCCCTCCTCCCTCCTCCCTCCTCCCTCCTGATCGAGTTGAACCGAAGCCGAGAGGTCGGACTGGTTGTTTCAGCCTTCATCCGTGCGTAGATCAGACACATGCCATGATTCACGGGTACAGTGTATTGACGGACACATGCCATGATTCGCCCAGTCCCCTCGTCGGCATTCTGGCATATGCGGTCTGGCGTCTCATGAGTGGCCGTATTTGCAGAGTGTGCAAGGTAGTTTCACGTTTTGCTTGTGCAAACCGGTACTTTCACGTATTTTCGCAGGTTGCCACAACGATGCCAGAAATCGTGATGGTCTCGCCACGTACCCAGAGTAGTCGTTGATGCTTGTCGGTCTCTTGCAGGATGGACGTAAGCTCGCTTGCGTGTGTGTATTTCTTACCTGGGTATATGCCCGCCTGTGATCACAAGTCTTTCTGAACTGCCTGCATTGAATGACTCGCGTTTGGGGTAAAAGTTTTTTTGAGTGCATTCTTACCACGCGCCTGCACTGGCCTGGCTCGCGTGGCAACCACGCATGGCACCGCAATACCATGATACCGATGGTGCACTCCCTCAACGCAAGTCGTTGGTTCTCGGCTCTTTCCCCGTTCTTCCCATCTGGGATGTCTTGGTGCATCCACACTCTGCGAAAGCGTCCAACCGTTGACTATCGCTCTGGTGCTGGCCAGTTCCAGGCATTCTAACGCCTCCTTCAGTCTGGCAATAGTGCCAGGCCCGCGCGAGTGTGGCTCGCTAAGGCCGGGCCGCGAGTTTGGAGGAACACGCCAAGTGCCTAGACCCGGAGAGTTGGCGTTCTGCACTTGCAGGCCAGCCAAGGCGCCAGCGGTTTGGGCAGTGGTCTTGGGCTTTTTTTGTGCGCAACGGGCGGAAGGCGAGGAGAGAGAGAGAGAGTGGGAGAGGAGATCGAGAGAAAGACATACAACAAACAAAAGAGACGCGGGGGGAACGAGATAGCAACACACAACGGATGTTTCTCCAGTCCGTCCTTGCGCTTGCAGATCGTAATATGTTGTTCTAGTTTGGGTGTTTGTCGGTCACATCCTGGACCTCCGTGGAATGAAGCATGCTGTGCTTTCGTTCAACGCCAGTTGTGGGTTCAACTAACTACTGCACGTACTTGGGCACACGGGTTGCCCAGACACGGCGATGGTATCCATATGGCAGATTGCAGTCGCATTCGCTGTGCGGTGTTGCCGATGTGAGGTGCCTGGTTCTGGCTGCTAGCTGCATTCTTTACAAGCCGTCAGACCAGTGCCGCAGCCGGGTTGGAAGGGCTGGATATTCACGTTGGTTTTCGATGGGAGTCTAGCGCGTTGGAGAAAAAAAAGAAAGAAAGCTTCCGCGGCCGTTGTCGCTGCGGGGCAAGCTGTACTGGGAGCGACTGGATGGCCACGCGCATGCGCCGACCTCGCGCGTTTAACAAGCGAGGGAACAGAGCCTATGAGGTGGCGCGTTTTTTTTGGGGGGGGCACGCGATCTTTGGGTCGACGGTCGTCTGGCAAACGGTGTCGGTGTACAGCCGGGGCCCTGGAGAAGGAACCCTTTTTCGTTGGGGAGGGGCTCGGTGTTCCTTGATTGTTTCGCAGCTTGCCTCAGGTTTTCCTTAGGTTGTCGATGGGAAATCGAAGGTTAACTTGTGGAAAAAAGGGGCCTCAATCCTTATTTAGGGTTCCTTAGGTCAAGGCCCCGACTGTATGCCTGTTGGCCTCCTGTGGTGGGAGTTTTTTTCGAGGCCGACGCCTCGACAGTTCATTGCGGGTCCCTCGTCCTGGGCGCCCGTCCTGGGAGCCTTTGGGGCTGTGCTTCAGCACGGGAAAAAACACACAGACACAATTAATCGGCGATCCTCAGAAAATATAGGAAAATATGGGAAGTGGGGGGGAAGACAGAAACCCAGAAAATATGGGAGACTATTGGGAGTATTTTTATTTGCGTGTATTCATTTGTGCGTCCTGGGGCCCCTTCAGTGTTGGACGGGGTTTGGGGCCGTTTGGGCGCCCTTTGGGGCTGTTTTGGGAACGTCTTGGGGGGCTCTTGGGCTGTCCTGGGGCGATGCTGGAGGCGTCCTGGGCCATCTTGGAACGTCGGGAAGCAGGAGGGGCCAGAGCGCCCAAATCCTTCAAGAACTGATAGAACGCCATTGAAAGTATCACTGCTTTGGCCAGTTTGCAAGCCTCGTGGGCGGTCTGGAAACCGTCGAGACGCGATGGGCAGAACGTTCGGCGATTCGGAGCCCTCTTGGAAGATCTTGCAGATCTTTTTGATGTAATTTTGGCGTTTGTTGGGTTCTGTTTGGGTTCCGGGGCCCCCGGTTGGGCGTCGCATCACCTTCCGGGGCCCCCTGACCCCCCCCCCTTCCCGCCGGGGGGAGTATCAACAGGAAGGGGCTTCCTTTCGACTAAACTACAGCTTTGATCCATTTCGTTCGGGCTGAGGGAAAAGGGGGGAAGCGGCGACGGAAGCGGGAAGCGGAGACGAATCGAACGGACACGCCCCCTCACACACGCCGATCGGGTCGGCGGCTTTTCGCGGCGTCGAGCTCTGCTGTGTGCAGTTGGGGCCCCCGAGCGATGGCCGGGGGGGCTCCACCGACGATGCGGGGCAGAGCGACGAGGAGGCCCCCCAGATCTCCAAACGATAGATCCTTGTCGCTCGGCGGGGCCTCCTCTCTCAGCGCGGCCTCCGGGGGCCGCCCGCGGGCCGCAGGGCCGGGCGCGGGCCCGGGATGGCGCAATCCGCCTCCCCCCATCCAGGGGGGGAGGGCAAGGGGGGGGGGGGAAGGAAGAGGCGAGGTGTTTTCCTGTTCCTCCTCTTCCTCCCCCCTCCCCCCCTCGTTGTCCTCCTCCCCCCGTCCTCCCGGCCGCTCTGGCTCGGGCAGTTGTCGCTTGAGCTTGCTGCCGCTGGTTTTCAGAGCGGCTGGGTGACAGCGAGCCTTCTCGGCACAGGGCCAGCTTCACCACGGTCTCGCCCCTGGCAAGGCTCCTTGGCTTGTGCGACTGTATTCTGTGCGCAGCGATTTCCAACAAGCAGCAGGACGGGGGTGATCTACGTTCGTGGCGATACCATTCCCCCCCCCCGACGGGGAACGGTTCTTCAACGAGCCGACGCGTGACAGTTGTTTCAAGTGTCGGCGAAGCAAGGGCGCATGTTTCCAAAGGCGTGCTCCACATGCCGAGCCGTCATATCATGCCGAACATGTTCGTGGCGGTTCCAAGGCAGGCGGCGAGCTCAAGCCTTCTGATCTCGCTGGCCAGCTCAAAGGAGCCCAACTGCGAATTCAGAAGCTGCAGGAGGCTGCAGCCAGCAAGTCGGGCTGTTCCAAGGCTGAGGAGATGGCGATCGATGTGGACATGGTGCGTGGCAAATAGTCGTCTAATGAAGGCAAGATTCGCGCGCGCATACATGATTTGGACGAGCCGCCCGAGCCGACAGGCAAGGTCTCAATAGTTTTCAATGGGCATGACTTCGCGAGTCTTTCAGATCAGAGAAGGAGGCCGTGTTGTATCAGCTCAGGTGCTCTCGGTCAACCGACAGGTGGCTACTGAGTCTCAGCGGGTCGCGAAGCTCAAACATGCCATTGAGCTGCAGCGCGCGCATCATTGAATTGCAGCAGCAAGTGGAGATGCCGATCAGAGATCTTGCCGACAAGGGCAGAAGTGCAAGGTGCTCCGCCAGAAGCAGATCGATTTGGCCAAGGCAGCTATCCATCCGCCGCAACGGGAGCGCGCTCAGGACGTAACAGGCACCGCTGGCGCGCTTGGATGCGGTTGCGCCAGAGCGGGGGCGATTCTCAAGCAGCTCGGCGCGGGCGAGGCCCCCTGGCCGAGGAGATCGCCAAAGAGCTGCCGGCTCTCATCGCCAATGCGCAGATTCTGGCGCTGGGCTCGGATCGGTCGGACATGGCGCATGGCGAACAGCAACCGCAGCCGCGCGAGCATCAAGTGCCAGCGCGCAGCGCACCAGTGCGAGCACCTTCTCAGGGGAAGTCGGCTCCGTCAGCTCCTGCGTCGGCGTCGGCGCGGGGCGCGGACATCGAGAAGTTGCGTGAACAGCGGGTGCAGGCAGGGATTGCGCTCGAGGAAGACGCCGGGGGCGGCGTTTTCCGGCTGGTTGCGAATCGATTGCATTTTTGGCGATCGGGGTCGAAGAGAGCGTTCTGTCCTAATTCGCACCCTTGCCAAGTTTGATTACAGCAAGACGATGGTGAGAATTGATGGTAAAATGGCAGGGTCTACTCGGATGGCAGCAGTGGCAGTTTGCCTCGACATCGAGAAGGTAAGTGCCGACGCGGGCAGCGCCGTGGGTTGTTGTCAGAGCATGGTAGGGACGGATAATGAACTTGCACCTGGGGGGCGCGCCTCGCGTCTCCAAGCCGCAGGCCAATCCCGCCCGCCCGGCGCGACTGAGAAGGCACCCCCCCCCGCCCAGCGCGGCGAAACACGCGGCCAGGAGAAACGTCGCCAATATCATCCCGAGGGAGGTGGCGGCAGCTTGCAGGCGAAAGGTCAGGTCACTACCTTGGACGTTGACAAAGCTGGCCCGCTTCTCAAGCGCGTGGAAGCGCGTCGCTCGGCCATTGTCATGGACCAGGAACACAAGGTGGACGATGCTGCTCTCCCTGGTTTACGGTTCGCGCTCGAGGACATGGGCGATCATAGTATTTTGCGCCAGCCATACGCACTGTGCAGCGAGATATTTATTCTGGGGTGGCGGTGGTGACCCTCGCGTATATCGCCGTCGCACAGCCCCCGCGGCTTGCGAATCCTGTCTTACGTGAAGGGCGATTCGCAGCAGTCAAGAGTACGTTGGGGATGGTTGTTGGCGCGGTAGCTATCCATGCGCGTTGCGAGGATTATGTTGGGATTGGTGATTCGAGTCATGAAATACGGCGCGCCCTTGTATATGATTTGGGTCGCCTGAACGACTTGGGCATGTGCGGGCTTGTCGGATGCGATCGGATTTGACAGCGGATACCTATGATTGGCAGGCGTGGCTGCATCTATTGAGGGCTGTGTCGACTACGCCTTCTTATATCACCTGTCGCGCTATGAATGCAAGGAAGACCCCGCGTACCATTGCTATGTGGTGTCGGACAATGTGGCAACTGCTCCACAGGTTGACGCTGCGTCGGCGATACCTGTCCATGACCCCGTTCACCTAACCGCTCTGCAAGGGCACAATGAATGCTGGGCGAGGATGCCGATTGAGCAGACGCAAGTGGCGGAAGGACCCAGCACCATATTCTCAAGACCGCAAGTGCCACGGCATGACGCGCCAGATATTGCAATCCACGTCGCGGGCGAGCCTGGGTTGCAGCATGCCTGGGACGTTGTGGTTGCAGGTTTTGAAATTGATGCATATATATATATATAGATAGATAGATTTGGGGGGTATGGCGTTGTTCATAAGTGCGCTAACCGCGCCAAGGCATGGGCGGTCCGATGCGCACCTCGATGGTGGAAGTCAAATAACATATTCAGCGCCGGAGGTTTCAGCGTGTGCCGCTCGCCAGAGCGTGGACTGCGGCGGCGCCGCGGGCCAGGCACATTCGGAGGGCGAGGGCGCATTGGACCGAGCTATTCAATCGATGCCTGGATGAAAGTGGGCACATCATTACGAGCTGGTCGCTGCGTCTTCCTGGCTGACGCGCTGCAGGAGCGCGGCGGCAAGGATGTCCAGCGCCGACGCGGGCAGCCGGCGCAGTTGGCCACGGGTTATTCGCCCAGAGATCTTGCTCATAGATTTGCTATATGTATTGCTTCAAGACCTGATTGGCTTCTTCAGACTCATACAGGCGGCCGCTCATATGATGCAGCTGGCTGACAAGGGAACGCGAGAGTTGTCCATGTCTGAAACGGCACATGCGGTGCATCCTACTTCCGATGCCATTGTTTGTGGCAGCGGAGCGGGCGGGCGATTTTACTCCACTGCAGTTGAGGCCCAGCCATCATACATTTGAAGCGGTGGACTAGCGATGCTCTCCCTGGCGCAGTGTCTGCAGAATGGTGAAAATACTTGTTGCGGGCGCAGGTTCTGCGTTCCTGTTCCATCTTGTGTCACGGGCGCAGGCCCTGCATAATTATGAACGCACTGATCGCGCGCAGGCAGTGGCGCTCAGCATGGACGCGCCATGGCTCGCAGCGAATGCAACTACCCAGTGGAAATCGGCACTGGGAGGAGATCGCTGTCATCACGGCGCAGGCGCTGCGTGAGGCTACCCAGACGGTTCCATGGCGCACGACGGTGGGTTGCACGCGATTGCATGTTCGCGCCTGTTGGTACGTTTCCGATGATTTGTTCGGAAGAATTGTCTGCGATGCACATCGCATGTGTGCGCGCGGTGGTATGGCCATCCCACAGGATCATTAACGAAATGGTGATGTTGTCGAAACCAGACAGCGGCGCGCGTTTGTTCTCACTTGTAGAGGGCGTGGCGCGGGCTCGGTCCGAGCTCCGGCGTTCTGTATCGCGCGCGTGGGTACTTGAGCACGGCATCGCGCACATATGTTTGACAGGAGGGGGTGCTCGTCCAGCTTCTGGGCGCGCGAACAAACTCGACATGCTGAAGTTGCGCATTTATGAGGCGACCATTACATTACTATTGTTTTTTGTTATATCACTGTTCTGGACACGTGGAAGCGTATTGAGACGGTGTTGTTCCCAGTTCTGTCTCGGGAGGCACAAGCCATGCAATTTCCGATGAGATTGGCGCGGCGTCTTCTGGATACGTATGTACAGCCTTGGGTGGTCAAAGCACACGGCAGCTGGAGTATACTGACGATGCCGCGACAAGCTGTACTGGCTGGATGCACGCACGCCACCACATTGCGTACCATACCCACGCATCGTGCTCTAGATCGTGCTAGCACGCTGCACAGCAAAGTCATACCACGTGCACTTATTCACGATCGTACGTTTCAATAGATTGGCTCTGATCTGCGTGAAGCAGGGGAGCAACATCGTGCGGTCGATGATTTTGCAGTGAACGTGCGAGGGCTTGGCCTGCTCATCAAGCCTGAGAAGTCTGGCCAGCTGGCCACCAGTACAGCGCAGAAGTGGACTCGAAACCCCGCCGGTCATGCGATTTGTTCCGGTCGACCCGTTCGCAAAACAAACTCAGGTTCGACTCGACACATTTGCGATCGATTGCCTCGGCTACGTATTCTAAGTAGAGCAGCGCATGGGGAAGTCAAGGCTCTGTGGCGCGCTGGCATGTTCCCTGCCGTTGGCCATGGAGTGGCGGTGTCGGGTGCCAGTCCAGCCGAGTTGACCCACATGTAACGTGTGGCTGGCATGCCGTGCGGGCGGGCGGCCATCTCGTCTTCGCTGATGTTGTTGTTGGCCACGCGGCGGGACAGATCATACGACCTCATGTAGTCTGCTGTTATGGAGCCCGTCAAGTCATATGCTACTTTCGCGTGGGGCCAGAAGGAAGGATTGCAAAAGAACCGAAGGATTGCAAAACACCAAAGGGTTTGTTTGCAATCCTTCGTTCCTAGGTTTTTTTGCAATCCTTCGAAGGTTTGTTTTGCAATCCTAGGTTTTTTTGCAATCCTTCGGTCTCGCTAGGCAGACTTCCGAGGGCTTGGGCGCGTCTGCCGGAGGAGGCGGCGGGTCGGAAAGCAGGGTCGAGCGTGAGAGGGCCCTCTGGAGGTGGTTCGGAGGACGTTCGATCGAACTGGGCGGAGGATTGCGTCGGATTGCCAAAAAATGAAGGATTGCAAAACAACTAAGGATTGCAACGAAGGATTGCAAAACAAAAAACGAAGGATTGCAAAAAAAACGAAGGATTGATGTATTGATCGATTTGCAATCCTTCGTTTTTTTGCAATCCTTCGTTTTTTGCAATCAATCGTGCGTTCGGGTCTGACGACGAGGCCGACGCCATCGACCAGCGTTTATTCGCGCCTGAAGCTGCACTAGAATTAGCTCGGCATGGGAAGGAACGGTGGCAGGGTGGATGCATCATGCCACATCACATATGTATTCATATATATATATATATCTATATATATATACATATATCAGTGGGGGATGAGAGGATACGGGTGCGTTCGTTGCCTCAATGTGTCTAGGCGCAGGGCCACAGTCCGCAGTCCCCGTTTCGCTGGCGTTCTACACAAGCTGTGGTCTGGCGCGATCTGGGCCAGGCACACACATCATCAGGCAGGGTACGACATACCTGCTAGGTGCGCACGGTGTTCGGCTGATAATGTCACTCTCGGACACGCGTTCTTTGATTGCCCAAGCTTCTACCAGGACGCTCTTGATGAGGACTTCCAATGGGTCCCCACATTGAACCGCGTCTAGGAGTATCTGAAGGATCGCGGGTGCAATTCGAGCTGTCCGGGTTTGGATTGGAATTTTACATGCATGTGCATGCCGCTGTGCCCGAAATTTATCCCGCGACTTCCTCATGAGGCCTCGGCTACGTTCTGGGGTGATTGGGGATCTGATGAGCTGGACGACGGTTGCGTGCGCGGATGGGTCCGGCATGGCCCCATCCTGGCCAGAAATTCGTAGGGGTGGCGGGGTTTCTGCCAGATGGGCGGCAATGGGCTTCCGATGCGTGCTGGTCATGGCCCGCTACCGGGGCCGGTTCAGACAGTAGGCCGCGTTGAGCGCATGGCGCTGTTGTGCGCAGTCAAGCCCCTACCTGCAGCGTCGCTTGTTGTGATGGACCCTCGGGCTTGGCTCAGGGGGGCGGTCGGTGGATTGCTGTGCGTGCGGACGCCCCCATCGCAGTGCGCCAGCTTCTGGCGCGCTGTATTCAATCTGTTGCAAGGACAACAGCCGACCCCTTGTCATTGGCGCCCTGACCACAAGACCAAGGCAGAGTTCCCTGAAATGGATCTGCATCCTTGGGGGTATTTGCTGGGCAACGAATGGGCCGACTACATTGCCAAGCCAAGTGTTTCATCCCATGCTGTGTCCAGTGCGTTGGTGGTGTCGCGTGAGAGCATGCTTCGGAGCGCTCTGACGGAGGCTAAGCTTATGGCATGGCGCGCGCTTGGGATGGCTTATCGCAACGCTGTGAGTTATAGGCCCGCGCGCGCTGTGCATGTTCAGGCCCCCATGGCTTCTGTAGCGCTCACGAGGCACAGTGTGATGACCAGGGGGCCCCAGTTCCAATGTAACGAGTGGTTGGCTGTTGTCAGGACCTCAGCTAGCCGCGACAAGATATCATTGACCGAATGCGTGTCCACGGCCCGACAGAGGCTGAAGGCCCAAGGGGGGTTCCAGCTCCAGCGGGCCCCACCCCTACGTGCCCGCGCTGTTCAGGCTGCGTTAGATTTCTCTGACGAGTTCCTTGGCGGCGAGGGTGCTGATCATGCGAATCTGGGTCCCGATGGCGTCAGCGTGCCGCTCGATGAAGCTACTGTCGAGCTCAATGGGTACCAGGTTCTGTTGACCCGTTGCGCGCTGGCGTGTGCCCTCCTGTGCGGTTCCTATCAAGTGTCCTTTGGCCAGGTCGCCAATTGTAGGCTCAGTTATGACCAGTGTCTAGGACCCTCTGAACACCACCCAGCCCGCAGCAGGCAGAAGTAGAAGGTCTCTCGTGTGCGGGCTGATAAGCATCCCAGGACTGGGATGCCATTGGACGTCGTTCAATAGTTTTGCGCCACCCTTCGCGTCGGCATGGCCTGGTCCGTCCTGGTGGGAGCTTGGCCCAATGTTGGCCCGTGCTCCCGCCCGCGGTTGCACGACTCGGCCGCCTGGTCGGTCCTCCCCGTCATCCTCCTCCTCTTCCCCGTCCTCTTCCTCCTCTTCCTCCTCCTGGTCCTCCTCCACTTCCTCCTCCTCCTCCTCCTCCTCCTCCTCCTCCTCCTCCTCCTCGTTGGAGGTGCGCATGAGCGACACATATAAACGGAGTCGTTTGCGCCGACGTTAACGCGTGAAGCTGCCCGCGCGAAGTCGCGCGCAGGCGCCATCGTTTCTGGTGTGGCGTGCCACGTTGGCGGCCAGCGTAAACCGCGGCGTATGATCGCTATGCCAGCTCGCGTAAGGCCCGTTTTCGATATTCGCTCACACGGGCGTCCTCTCACCCTTCGGATGCTCAGGTATGCGCGTTCTCGGTAGCCGAACTCCTCCTCGATCCGACTCTTTACCGTTGCTGTTATCAGGGTGTTTTCATGCGGTATTTTTTGCTTTTCGGGATATCCTTCGATTTTGGTCTCCTGGGCCCGATGTTGGGAGCCAGGACCACGTACGGACCTGGGTTGCAAAATCTCTCCCCCCCCCCATGGAAGAGGGCAAGAATTCTGGGGCCGCGGAGTGAACAACAAAAACATATCATGGAATTGTTAGGTCCCCTCCTCCTTTGCCTTCATGGGCGGGCTCTCGCTACCAATGTTCGACTTCCCGAGTTCGCCGAAAAAATGAGATCTGTCAAACACATTGGAATATCAGAGAAAGGCCGACACGAGTTTACTTGGACGCATCCATGTCGGAAACGGGTGTGTGCGCTCCGTCGTACATCTCCAAATTTGCACACAATTTCAGTCGAGAGTGTTATTCGGACATGGGGACGAGGATTGAGATCAAAATTTCTCTTGCTGTGCCTGTCTTCGCCTGGGAAGGAGGAGGACGACATCGGGGCAAAGAGGAGGGAGGTGAGGGAGAGCCGGTCGCATCGTCGTCGGCCGCGTCTCTGGTGTTCTTCGGAGCTTCCCCGCAGGCTCCTGGGGGGCCCAAATGAACTCAGAACCAGTAGAACATCTTGATCATCATCATCATCATCATCATCATCATCATCATCGTCGCCGTCCGTCCGTCCGTCCGTCGTCCGATCAAGATGCGCTCAAGAATCGAGCCCGAGACCAAACTCCTCCCGGACTCCATCGTGGCAAGCCTTCCGAGCCGCGTCGGGCCCTGGCAGAGCCCTTCGAGAGGAAGACGTCGTCAACCTCGTTGTCCAAACAGAAGGTCCGCTCCAAGAGCGACCCGCGTTGATCCATCCCGGTTTATTTGTTCCACAGTGTCTGCTTCGAAGAGGTCTCGCGTCCCGTTGGCTCCCTCCGTCTTTGCCGTCGTTGGCGTCGCCCCTCTCCCCCGCCCGAGCGGCTGCATGTGGCGGAGGGATGCTTGGGAACCGCGCTGCCCGATGTGTGTGCTCTCTGCCTGCCGGTCGGAGCTCGCGCGCGTGGGAACAGTCAGATGGGTTTTTGTCGGTGCATGTCCTCGGAGTGTCATCTCTGGCGCGCAGTCGTGCGATAGCGACTGGCAACCGATGAGACAGCGCCGAGTTGGTTTCGATGAGTGTCGGTTTGGCGTGGACGATCTTCGAGCAGGCGTCGGCCAGCGACGACTCGCAAGAGCCAGCAAGACTGCATGGGATGCCCCCGCGGGTTGCCACCGACGATTCCTGGCGCCTCTCCCTCGTCAACAACGAAACTACAGTGAGCGGCTTGAATAAGGAACACTTTCTCTTCAAAAGGGGCTCGGTCGTTCCTTAGGTTTGCATGCGGTATGTATCGTCCCTTCTGCGCGATGTTTTATTCATCGTTCCTTGTTCGTCATTCCTTGGAGGAAAAGGGGCTCCGTTCCTGATTCACCTTTCCTTTGGTCGGGCCGATGACTGCACGCTGAGGTTGGCAAGGTCTACGCGCTCTGAGCGGCTTCCGTCTCCGTTCGCCTTGTTCCCCGCGCCTTCCTCCACCTGTTTCCCAACCCCTGCATGCCCCGCCCGTCGCCCGACCAGCGTCTGCACCTTCGTCGAGTCTCGGGGGTCAAGAGGCGGGAGTCGATGCAAGCGGGCGTCAGTCAGAGCGCCGGGTTTTCAGGATCTTGCAGCGCCAGGGTTGCATGGCCCTGGGCTTGGGCGCAGGATCCTGCAGGATCTCTCGGGATCTTGCAAAGCCTGACTGGCCCGGGTATGGATTGACTCGGGTCAGTAGATTCCCGAGAGTCGCTTGCGCCCGCTGATTTAGAACGTATGTGCGGTGAGGACGTCTCCGCGAGTTTTGCTCTTTCTGGCGAGGCAGAGGCGGCCGAGGCGTGTGCCTCGCGTAATGGGGGTGATGTATGGGAGGGTTAGCGAGGATTGCCGAACAGGGGAAAGGGGCACTCTCGGGCCCAAGACTGGGTAGTCGAAGGCCAGACTGTCAGATTGGATTGGGCCCCAAGGGCCAATCTGGCCCGGCCAAACTGGATGATTTGGGTTATTCGCCAGACTGGATTCGCGTTGGCTCCCTCGCCAGATTGCCCCCGTTTGCCAGACTGGGCCTGCCAGAGTGGCGCCAGATGGGCTTCGACTACCCAGCAGGAGCCCAAAAGGGGACCTTTGTGGCCCGAACAGGGCACCTGTCTCACCCCCCCCCTTCCCCTGCTTATCGCCCCTCCCATGCGTTCGCGCCCAGGGGTCGCCTGCGCCCGCCGACTTACGCAGCGTGCGCGCCGAGGACGTCTCCGCGAATCTCTTGTCGCAGGCCTAGAGGCTGAAACCAACACCAATATCCGCGGTGTGCCTCCACCGAGGGCAGTCGATCCCGATCTCAGCGATGGTGGTGATATTCTGGCTTCCGAGGTGGCCGAAAATATGACCACCAACACCGAAATCTAGGATCATCCTCCGCCTGCGGAGGCAAACCCCTTTGCTGGTGTTGGTGCCGATTTCCAGGCCTCCGATGCTGCCTCTTTTGGTGTTGGTACCACCACCACCATAAGTTGGAGGAGGGGAGGAGGTGGCGGAGGAGGAGGAGGAGGAGGAGGAGGAGGAGGAGGAGGAGGAGAAGGAGAGGAGGAGGAGGACCCCCTCCCCCTCCCACTTCTGGTGGTGGTGGACGACAACAGGCCCACCAGCTGCCCCCCCTCCCGGCGAGGCGGAGGCGGCCGAGGCCCCGCCCTCGGGGGCCGAGTGGGCCAAGCTGCACGCGCAGAGGGTCGAGCAGGCCGCGGGGGGGGGGCCATAGGTAAAACAGGGCTAGGATCGGGATAAATCGCTCCAGAGCGTTCCGGAGCGCTCTCAGAGCGTTCCGGAACGCTCTGGAGCGGCCGCAGCGCCCAAAACATCCTCCAAACCCGCCGATTTCAGAGATTTCGAGTTATCCCGATCCGATTTTGTCCCGATCTTCGCGTCGTTTTGATAGGACCCCCCGCCGCCCGCAGGCGGGCTCGGCGGCCTTTTTGGGGCGGCACTTTCAGGGGCAACGCACGATAGGGGGGATGGGCACAAGGGGGGATGCATCGACCCCCAATCGCCCATTGATCGCCGATAGGGGCCCGATAGCCCCAACCTGCCCGCGAAGGTGCGGATTCACTATCGGAGGCCTATCGCCGATCTATCGACGATGTATCACCGATTCCAGGTCGATGACCCCCCCCCATGCCCATCCCCCCTTATCGTTGCCCCTCACACTAGTGGGAAAAGACGGCATCACCTTCGGCGTTCCGCGCTCCTTTTGGTCTCCCCAGTTCCGCGCTAATTTCTTGGACCCGCGCTGGGCCCCCCCCCCCGGCGGCGCCTCCGGCGCCGCCTTTGGCGCGCTCCGCGCAGATCCAAAAAGTCCGCGCGGAGCGCTCAAGCTTTATGTTTATGCAGTTGTTTCTTCTTCTTTCCCCTCGTGTGGTGAGACAAATCGCGACGGGCGGTTGTTCGTCATGTTCGGCCTCGATGGGCACCTTTCCTGGGCCTTGGGGCCGTCATCAAGACGATTCAGGATGAATTGCAGTTCTTGTGGGACGGGATCAAGACCTCCGGGGAGCCCTTTCTAGGCCTCGGGGCCGTCAACAGAAAACGACTCGGGATGAAAAACCGTTTCTGGGGAAGTGATTCAGCTCCCACCATAGCATAAACTCCTATCAAGAGACACGATGACCATGGCCAAGATTTCACGGGATCTTGTCGACGCCAGTCTTGGTTATGGTTCATGCCGGCCGTCGCTGATTCGCAAGGATGATCCACGAAGTGAGGATGACCAAGATGGACGATCACTAAGATCAACACACACGTCTCTGCGATCAGTCTTGGTTATGGTCCTCGTTTCATTCCCTCCATTAGAGCCCCCCTAACAAGTTAGCAACCCCTGTAGGTCCCGAGGCAAGCAGATCCTTAAGTATTTCGCCGTATTTCGAGTTCCCAGGGTAGTTCGGCAATTTTCAGGCGGCCCTGTGAACCAGACAATCCAAACAATTCCCGGACAGGGCTTGAGCTAAATTGTGGCTTGGCGATTTCGTGCATCGTTTTCGTTGTGGTTTTGTTTTCAGCAAAGGCGGAACGAAGACAGGTTGAGGCCGAGCCTTGCTCCTAGATTTTCAATGTTTTGGTCAGCGTGCGGAAGTTGTTCCGTTTTGTTCAGGGTTTCGGGGTCTTTGTTGGGCCCCAGGATTGTCGAGCGTCGTCTCAGGACGAACAGCCCACAGAAACAGGATCAGGACTTCTGAGGGCCTCGCTCTGGACAACAATGAGCCCTGCCCGACCGCGATTCGGGGTCTGTTGACCTTCCGAAGCAATCCAGGCCAGTTTTGAGCAACGCGCAGCCATGCATTGCTTTTCATTGGCTAGTTTTGCTGTTTATTGCTTTGCATTGCTTGGCCTCGCTTGGAGCCGGTATGTGGAATCGTCGTTCGACATCGCTTTTTGTCTTCGTTGGTTGATCGGCATCGTTGCTAGGATTTGTTGTTTGGAATGGCTAGGCATTGCCTGGCATCGCTCGGCGTTGCTAGGCGTTGCTTGGCACTGCCTGGCATTGCCAAGCAAGGTCGAGGAGCCCCGAGGAGAGCCGAAAAAAATAGTCGGGGGACGAGATTGTTTTACAATGTTTAACTATTTTGGAGAATTTTTGGCCTTTGTTTTCATTTTTCGCTCAAAATCCGCCTGTAGGGGGACATGCCCGACCTAACCTTAGGCCAAGCCTGCCATCTGATTGGGAAGGCCTTACGGCCGGTGCCGCCGACCTTGACGGGGGGGCGACGACGGCGGCTGCGGCGGAGACGACGGCGAGGATGACGCTCTGGAGCCCTGTTGGCTCTCTTGGGAGCATCTTTGGCTCTGTTGGGGAGCCATTTTGGGAGACTTCTTGGGAAGCTCCGTGGTCCCTTCGACCAAGCCTGCTCGAGGATCCAATGCATTTGATCCTTGGCAGGGGTGATCTTGTCAGTCCGCATTCCCCAAGCTGTGCTTGCACTGAGGGGTTCTTGCTTCGGTTCTCAGGTCGCTGAGCCTGAGTGGCGGTCTCGGCGGCATGTGGCCGCCCGTCGCCGGTGTGCCTCGTCTGAAGTCAGTGGCGGGGCCACGATGGTTCTCTGCATCCGCTGCAAGTGATGTTCTGCTCCCGCGGTCCTTAGGAAGGTGTTCCAGTCAAGCCTCTAATCTTGGAAGCTGTGTTTGGAGCATGACCGCGGGGGGAAAGCACCCAAAGAGACCGAATCTGCAGCTAGGTATGGTGTACCCTCCGCTATGTCGACTTCCGTCCAGATACGGATTCCCCGCTTGCTTCTAAGCCTCGCGCCCGTTGTTCGGATCTCCCATCCCCCCGAGGAAGAGTTTAAGGTAGATTATTTGGCAGAGTCTGTGTTGCATACGGCGGGTGTGCATCAGGGTTCCCGATCCACCCCTTCTGCTGGTGTTCCGCCTGTGCGTTCGATGGTTTTTGCAGTCACACTTCAAAGGGGAGTCGGCCCAGTTTGAGGCCGCCCATTTGGTTCGTTTTCCGCCATTTCCAGAGATTCTTAACCCACAGCCCAGGTGTCTCGCCGTGTGGCCAACGATCTCCGTACAGAGGAGTATTGAGGCTTCCTCGTGAAGCCCAGAGATGACAACGGCGAGAGTTCCGACCAACTATTCCTGCACCGCGGGTGTTTGTGTGTATCGCTTGTTCAAGGCATCTCGTTTCTGATGATGTGGTTCTGTTTGCTGGCTGGCGCCTCCGCCTTACGTGCTTCATCTTCTGCACCCCTCGCCAGTCAGAACGAGCCAAACGCGTGTCTGTCTTGGCGAGGTTGGTGGTCCCGGCTGGAATGCGGACTCCGTCTCAGGCCGCGAGGTGTGTTGCGGGCTGCCCCTCAGTGAGGTGGCCGCTGCCTCGCATCTGTCGCAGCTTGGTGCGGGCCTCTCATGCGTATTGTGCCTTCTCGACTGCGCGGCTGTGCTTTACGTGTGGCCCCTTGTGCCCCCCAGAGGTCTCCCTGGGGCTCCGAAGGATTTCGCCTTCGCACACGTATTTTGCAGCAGGTGTCGCTTCACCGGTTGCGGGATACTTGTTGAGGTTGAAGGGGGATAACTTCCCTTGCGCACCCAATCCTCACCCTGGAGCCTCGTTTGGGACCCACGCACACGGCCTAAGGGCCTAGGGCCCCTCTGGAGCCGCCTGGGCAGGTGTCATAGAACCCGGAAGCCCTGGAGCTTCTGCTTGTGGTCCCGTTGTCCGACAACGGACCTTGAGAGCCAAAATCTAGGATAACACGCCGTGAAACAAAAAAACAAGTCGTTGGAGAGTAGGGGTTCATCCTCCCTCCTTCTTCATCCTCCCTCCTCAAGCCGACCTCCTCCTTCACCACCTTCTCCTCATTCTCCCTCCGCCTCCCCCATTCATTTCCCAGTGTGTTACTCCCACACCCAAAGAGAGTCACAATCTGGCAAGGAGGCCAGGAAAAGAAGGGGCTTTATCACAGTACAATCCAATGGGCCCGCCAAAAGTGGCTCGTGAGGACGATTTGGACGACGTTCGGTGACGTTCATCGTTACGTCCTTTCTGTCCTCCTTCTGGCAGGCTAGATTCACCATCGGCCCTGGCGTATCCGTGGTCGAAAACCGGCCGAAGCGGGCATCATTCCGAGTAGTTCCGTCTAGTCCATTTTAATATCGGATTCGATGTCGATTCTGGCCGGCTCTATCCAATCCGATTCCGTTCTTCCGACGATCCGATGCAGCCTGATGTTTGCATGGCGATGTCGTGCATTTTGACGCAGCCGATCTGAACCCATTTTGATTCCGTGCCGATGCAGCCCGATGCGATGAGCACCTCGATCCGTTCCGATACTCCCATTCGATGCTGAATGATCTTGCCCCCCGCTTTTACCGCCCACCAAACCACCCCAACCCAACCCGAAGGCCCCGATTTGCCCCCCATTTCCAGTGGGGGGGGGGAGTCGGGGAGATCATGGGAAGAACACGTAGGAAGCCCGCACCCCCCCCAACCCGAAATCGGGGTCTTCGGGTCCGACCTGGGGTGGTCTGGTGGGCAGTCACGCCCGGGCAGGCGCTCCAGCTGTTCGAGCGCTGGCTCCTCTCCACGCGCACGCCGCACCACGAGGAGCGCCTGAGGCGGCGGGGCAGCGACCGCTGGGGGGGCCGGCTCGCCCCGCCCAGAAGCGAGCGGGCGGGTGCACTGTCGGGGGCCCATCGCCGAGCCGTCGGCGACGCATCGCCGACTCCGGGCCCATGGTTTTTCTTCTTTCTCCTCCTCCTCCTCCTCTTCCTCCTCCTCTTCCTCCTCCTCCTCTCCTCCTTCCCTGAGTAGGTCCCCAGCTTCTCGGCAACACGCCAACATCAGCACATGGTTCTGCCAGGAAGCCGGCCGGATGCACGTGACGTTGCTGGCATGGGCGGGAGTTGCATGCACACGTGGCCACGCGTCGTTACAGCGCTCGGCCACTCCTGGTGTCCTGGCGCGCAGGGCTTCCGTGTGTGTGTGTGTGTGTCCAGTCCAGCGCGTGGCCTCTTGGATGTTCCACTTGTGAACCCAGCCAGGCCTGCAGTTGTCTCGACTGCACGTGAGAATGACCTTTCGCCAGAGGGACCTTTGGTGCGGACCCAATGGGGTCCCCGATCGCCGAGCGCGATGCGGTAGCATCGGCGCGCCTGTGTTTGGTCCCCACTCGCCCCCCTCAATAGCCGCGCACTAAGGTCACTCTTGCCCAGGGTCACCCCTTGCATGTAGCAGACTGTCCTCGTGTGCTGCCAGGCGGTAGGTATCTTCCCTGACCCTTGGACAGGGAAAGATTTGGGTCGGCATGAATGCAGGCCTCATGCGGAATGCATGCACACGTAATGCTTCCACTCGGCAGCCAGCGGTGTCTGGTGGCAGTGAGGCGGATCCAGCCATGTGTGTGTGTGTTCCAGCTTCGTAGTGCAGTCGACACCGATGGTAAGGATTGGTAGCCTTCCCAAGGATCCCCTGGCATCCGTGCATCGTCGGTCCATCCTTAACCACTTTCGACGGCCCACCCCGCTCGTGGAAGCCTCGGCAGTGGCCTTCCGAGGCCCTTGCATCCTCATCGCGAATCCCTGTATACTATCAGTTTTGACTGTATGTCCTTCCTGCGCCCCACCCGCAAGTTGCCCCTCGGAGGCGGCGGGGTAGCCTGACGACGACCATCGCCGTCAATGCCAGGGGGCGCTCCCGCGCACGGCCGCCTAGGCGACGGCACGGCCGACGTCGGCGGCGGCAACGGCGATCTCCCCCAGTCAAAGGGCACCGCCGATATCCTCATAGGAGAATCAGGTACCGATACTGCTACCCTTGCCGCGTCTTCCCCTTTTTGGGCCTCCTGGGACGCCCTCGTCGCCACCCCTGGATTCGCCTCGTACTTCTGGTCAGAATACGCTGCTAGAGAGGTCTGGTGAGTAGTAGTACCGTTACCCTGGCTTCCCCAGTGAAAACGACAAAGGGCATTGCCGACTTTTCGCAACAGACCTTCAACTTGGACGGCCCGTTCTGCTATCGACGGGAGGATCCTCCAGAGCCCTGCGTGCGACGCGGAGGCGGAAGGGAGGAGAAGGGCGGAGCGAGGAAATTCGGGTTAAGTCGGGCGTGTCCCCCTACAGGCGGATTTTGGACGAATATATCGTGGTCAAAACATAATCTAGAAGAGCCAGAAGTAGTGACAACAATCGCCCCCAGACTATTTTTGTTCAACTATTTTTGAATGTTTCTCCTGTAGAGGGACAGGCCCGACTTCAAATTTGGGGCTCTGGGTATGGCCGCGGGCCCACGACGAGGCGAGGCCGGAGGCCATCTCGCCAGCGCCCCATGCCCGCCGAGGGGGGCCCCCAGGGAGGGGCCGGGGCGGACTTCACTGGCGCGGGGCAGAAGCAGATCGCGGAGCGGCTGGGGCCCTACACGAAGCAGGCGCGGAGTTCGTCAGAGGAGAAAAGGTATCCATACCTCTACCCTCCGCTCGTTTCTCCCCCTTTTCGGCCTCCTGGGAGGCCCTCGTCGCCACCGCTGGACTCGCCCCGAAATTCTGGTCAGAACGCACCCAGGGAAAGGTCCGGTGGGTAGCGGTATCCGTACCATTCGTTTTCCCCAGTTTGTGGTCGTTTTTTTATTCGTTGTTTTGCCGGTCGGCGCGGGTTTTCGCCCCCCCCCCTCTCCCCACCTTTCCTGGAGTGGATCTTGGCTGTTTTTGGCGCCTGTTTCGAGCGGATGGAGTCTTCCCCAGAGGCTGCACACTTGCATACAGACGCACCGAGCAGAGGTCTGGAGTCCTCCCTCCACCTTGCCGCCCAATGTCGAAACGCCGAATACAAAAAAAACGCTCACTTTGCTCCCTCGTCTGGTGGGCCGATGTTCCACCGCCACTGCCATGGGTAGGACGGGGGAGAAAAGAGGTTGGGGGGGTCCTCATCCTCCTCTTCCTCCTCCTCTTCCTCCTCCTCTTTCTCCTCCTCTTCCTCCTCCTCCTCCTCCTCCTCCACCTCCTCCTCCTCCTCCTCCTCCTCCTCCTCCTCCTCCTCCTCCTCCTCCTCCTCCTCCTCCTCCTCCTCCCCCTCCCCCTCCCCCTCCCCCTCCCCCTCCTCCTCTCCCTCATCTCGCAGGCGATCTTTCTCCCCCAACTCCCGAGTGGCGCCCGAAAAGATTGGCCGCTCAGAAAAGGGGCGACCTCTGGGATACACCCAAGGGAGGGGGGCTATTCCGACGCACCCATATCGATGGTGGACGCCTCCCATCGTATATCTCAAGGTTTGACCCGAAATTGTTGGTCCATTCGAAAACCCCACGAAGCCTGGGATAGGGGTCATCGTCCTCCGTCCTCCTCCGTCCTCCTCCATCCGAACACGTAGCGATTACATAAGCATACATTGTCGAAGTACGGCGCGGATGTTGCAGATCTGCGCTGGGACCCTGCGAGGAGAACGAGGGACGTCGTCGTCGTCATGCGTCGTTGCCGTCGCCGCACTTATGGGGCGGGTGCTCCTCGTCATGAGCGTCGCAGGCGATGTTTCTCCCCCAACTCCCGACCTTTCGACCCCATCGTGTTCAGGAACATGCGCAGCAACAGGCGGTGGAGCAGCGGCGGGGCCAGCGTCCCCCGTCGCGGCGGCAGCTGCGCTCGAGGCGCCTGCGGCGGCGACCTTCCCAGTTGCGACGCGAGCTGGTCCGGTTTCATTCGCGACGCCCGAGACGCGGCAGCTGGGGCCCCCGGCGCCCGGCTATTCGCCTGCGTGGCAGCGCGGGCACCGCGCCTCCTCGTACGGACCGAGGGACGGGCCGACAAAGAAACGCGGGCCGGGTCAAGGGACAGAGACGGGCAGGAAAGCGAGGAGCCGAGGAGCGAGAAAGGGAAGGATAAAACAGGGCTAGGATCGGGATAAATCGCTCCAGAGCGTTCCGGAGCGCTCTCAGAGCGTTCCGGAACGCTCTGGAGCGGCCGCGGCGCCCAATACATCCTCCAACCCGCCGATTCTCAGAGATTTCGAGTTATCCCGATCCGATTTTGTCCCGATCTTCGTGTCGTTTTAAAGGAGGGGAGGGAGGGAGGACGACGGGACAGGACAGACCGGGCCGCCAGGCGGAGGGACGGGGGGCGGAGAGGAGGAACGAGGCAGGGGGGGGAGAGGGAGGGAGAGCGCGCAGCGGCCAAGGGCAAGGGAGCACAAGGGCAAGGGAAGGGCAACGAGGGGGAGAGAGGGGAGAGGGGAGGAGGAGGAGGAGGAGGAGGAGGAGGAGGAGGAGGAGGAGGAGGAGGAGGAGGAGGAGGAGGAGGAGGAGGAGGAGGAGGAGAGAGGAGGCGGAGGAGGAGGAGGAGGAGGAGGAGGAGAGGAGGAGGAGGAGGAGGGAGGAGGTGGTGGTGGTGGTGGCTCAGTTGGGGGCCCTCAGTCTGTCTCTGCAGCTGCTCGGGTGGCCCCTCCGTTCTATATGGAGGCTGGGCTGCCTGCAGGGCGCAGGCCGCCACGGCATGAGGCGACACGGCGAGGCCCGCCCGCGCGTGATGCCCCGTCGGCGGGGAGGATCCCCAGTGGGTAGAGGTAAAGTGGGGGAGAGTGCGAAGGCTCGGGGCGATTTCCCTCTAGTGGGGAGGATCCCCTGAGTCTAAGCCGCCCCCCCCTGGATATTCAGTATCGGGAGCGGCGCGAGCTGCCTCTCGAGGAGGCGCGCCGTTGCCACCAGGGGTGGCGTCACATGAAATCTGGTCATATTGCAGCAAATCGTGGAGCGCCTGCCTTACTCTGTCACTTGTGCCAAGAGTCTCTTGACATGCTCGCTCCCTCCTGCCGCCATAGCTCTGAGTGTCTGCTGTCTCCTCGGGTCGTGCGCGATGTCGCGCACTGTCTGTGAAAAACGGCTTCTCAGTACTTGGTGATCGTCCCTTGCTTGATGAGCGCTTTCAACTGTGCCTCGACGACCCTCTCCAGCTCTGTTTTCGGCCCCGCGCCCATCGGCATCACGCCCTTCTGCAAGAACCACGCGTGGTTCAGCGCCTCCCTGAGGATGTGGGGTGTGAACTGGCGTAGCGTGATGATGTCGGCCTCTGCCACTTTGTCCAGCCTCAAAGCCGTCTTGTAGTCTGCCATCGGCCTGATGCCGTACATGACTTTGTACATCTCCTGCATGTCGCTCTCCCTCTGGTAGGCCTTCTTGATGCGGAAGAGGCTGAACGTGGCGTCGATCAATCTCTGACCGTGGTCTCCGCTGGCCACCTGCACCCACTCCGAGAGGATACCTTTGCTCTCCGCCTGATACTTGTCGCTCTTGTCCAGCAGGTCCGCCGCCTTCTCCACCACCGACATCGCGATGTGCACGTGCGGCGGGCCCTGACCGTGCCCTTTGCCGAGGCGCTTGACCGTGGCATTGTAGTCCTGTCCTGTGGCGGCCCCGGCCTGCACCAAGGCTGAGTCTCCTGGCACTAGCCAGAAGTCGAGAACCCCGTTCGCCAGGTCCCTGTTCTCCTGGCTGTTCCTCAGCACCAGCTTCTGCACCGTGACGAGGGCCTCCCTCATGTCGACGCCGTCCTGGTCCTTCTTGCGATTGCCGCCGCCCTTGCCCTTTAGGCCGCCCTTGTCCTCCTGCTGCCGAGCCTCTTTCTTTTCTCGCTGCTCCTCTGGTTCTGGTCCAGCGGGTCGCTTCACCTTCCACGCCATCCTCTATCTCGCTCTCGTTGACGTCTGAGGATTGCCAGATAATAAACCGACCCCTTTTGACTGAAAGGGGTCGGTTTCTGCCGGCAAGGGCGGCGGCCTCGACCACCGACTCTGGTCCTGGGAGGTGCGTCCTCACGTGCTCCTGGAAGCTGTCGAAATCTTGAGCCACAAAGCTACAGACCCTGCAGGTAAGATCCTCTGGTAATTGAAGTTCGTGATTCCATTTAGATCTGTCTATGTAGCATTTGCCATATCTGAGGGCCGCCCGTCTTCCGTGGTCGAGAGCTCCGCTTCTGTCTACGAAACAGCTTCTGCACCACGGGCACTGGTTGGTGACTATTATTTTGCTCAAGAGGGGGGTGACCCCGTGTGCCTCTCGACGGTGCGCGATCAGCCCTGTTATGTTCTGGAATCGTTTCCCGCAAGTAACCATGTTGTCCCCTTCCTCCTCCTTCGTATGATCGCACCAGTAGGGTTTTGCGTACAGCTCCACCGTCTGCTCCTCCTCCCCCTCCGTGGTCTCCTCCACCTCCCCGTGCCTCTCGATGGCGTTCAAATACGACGGGTCTGTTTTCAGGAAAAGCTCGTTCTCAATGCTGCCCTGCCGTAGTAGATTGATGTCGTCGCTTCGCTCTCGGAACCACGTGGCAAACTCAGGGTCGACTGTCGCTAGCAGCTCCAGATCCTCTAAATACTGTTTGGCCCAGGCAGGGGGTCGAGTCGGCGCATATGTTGTAAGTAGGCGAGAGCCTGGGGACAGTGTCAATCCACGCTGTTCCAAAGACTGCCGAAACAACTGCGTGGTGGTCTTCAGGAAATCTGGCCCATCTTAAGTAGTTGCGGATGCGCCTGACTCGTAGCTGTGTGGCACTGCGGGGTGTCTTCCACGACTTAAATACAAACCTCGTCGTCCTGCATCTCCTTTCGCCCTGCTCCGTCTCCCAGCTCATCTCTCCCTTAGACAACACCCTCAGAAACTTACCAAGCGTCTGGCCTATGATGTTGGTGAACTTGTCTGGGATGACGAATGGTGATAAACCACTAAGTGCCGCTTCAACTACAAAGGCCTGGAACATTGCCCGTCTAATGCATTTAGCTGTTGCTGACGTCCAGAAACACCCGCACAGTCGCCATGCCTGTCGCGCTGCTTGACATCGGCGGAGGACCTCGCTCAACATCCCCTGCTCGCTAGGGAGGTGGGGGCCCAGCACTCTCATCTCTCTCAAAGCCTGCCCATGGAGATCTTTAGACCGTCTAAGTCTACGTGTAGGTTGATAGTGACCGCGCCCGCGAAGATCGAGCAGGTGATTGGTCTTGCTGGGGTTGAGCGTCCACTTACCTCTGGCCAAGTATTCTAGTCTAGCTGTGCTCTCATTCAATATGTGCGTGGCCTCCTCCGCCGACGCTCCTTCTTCGATGACCGTACTTTTTGTAATATCGTCCATGAATACACTGATCTGGTTGTCTATGAGGGGCTGGTCGGGGTCGCGGGGGTCGCTAGTAAGAAACCAACGATGCTCTTCGTGTTCTCTCTCTCCCTCTCTACATCCCTCAACCTCCTTATTGTAGGTGTTCATGAAGTCCCGAGGGGCGGTCGTGAAGCCCATCTGTGATCCAGTAGTAGATCGTATGCCAATATTCCCATCAGCCGTTTGCATGTGCATCGTGGCCTGGCGGACTGTGGCGACGGCGAAGGGGGCATCCTCTGGGCTGGCCTGTTCTTCTACCTGAACTTCGAGACGATGTCTGTCTGTGGCCGCAAAAGCGTTCGTGCAGTCGTAATTGCTCACTACTAAACTTTTACCATTACACTCGGCTCTCCATTTGTTGCACATAATAGTGGTGATGATGCTCTCGCGGCTACGATGTGCAATGCCACCATGAGCCCATGTAGGTGTCCATGCACCTGTGGCTCGAGTAGGGATCCCCGAGTGCCAAGCCAAGGAGAATGCGTCGTAGCAGTGCATAATGCGCTTTCCTCCAATGTTGTGCTTTCCGTTTGCGTTGTCATTCGAGAAGCTCAGGGATCTGTAGTTGTTGAGGGGCATAGCTTGGCAACGTCGCATATGTACTAAATAATCATGTAATGCACGTTCGAAGACATAGGTGATGTCGCTCGCTGCAATAGTACCCAGCCCCGCTCTTTCTTCCCTCCTGAACTGTCCGAGGTCTCCCACCGGCGGCGCCTCGGGCTCGCGCGCAGCACCGTCAGGTAGGCGGGCACCAAGCCCCTCTCCCCTGTTCCACCCCATCTTCGCTAACAGCCTCCTGCCCACCCTGTACGTGTACTCCGTGGTCAGCTTCTCCATCTCCTCCTCCTCCTCCTCCGTCCTTTCCGCAGCTCCTATCATCCTTCTCTCGGTCATTTCGCTCAGCTTATTTGGGGATTCGAGATTGACGGTGAGCTGTAGTAAAAGCCAGACAGCTTCTGTTGGAAGGCCCCAGCTGGGGTATGCGCGGCGCTTGGCCGCTCTCTTGCAGTAGCGTAGCATCGCCCGTCTGTCTAATTTGACCAGGTGGTGGAGATCAGCATCAGGGTGCACTAGATCATAATCTTGTTCGCAATGATACCGATAGTGACTGAGCTCTGCCTCCCAGTCGATACGTACCCCTGCCAGACCTCCCTCCTTGGCCTCCTTCCCCAGCTCCTCCTCCCAGGTTTGGGTGTTCCAATTTGTTCTGGGGCTGTAATAGTAACGACGTTTAGGTCCTCTCTCATTGCCCTGGTAGATCACTCTGAGCTTGTGCATGTCCGAATAACGCTGTTCGACATATGCATTCCAGATCTGACCCGCTATATCTGCCCGTTTCTTCTTAAGATGCTGAGTACGAATACGCTTCATACAGGCCGTGATCTCCTTCAAATCCTCACAGACCTCCTGGAACTCCGCCTCTCCCATTTCCTCCACTAACTTCTCCCTCATCTCCCTCCTCTTGTGCAGCAAATGCATACGATACTCACGCATGTGCTCATACAAATCGTCCACGTACAAGGGCTGCTCTGGAAATGTGCCCTGTAGCGCGTGCCTTACACATAGTCCAAAGATCCCCCAGTATGCGTCTGGAGATTTCTGCTGGGTGCCTGCTGAAAGGTATCTTCGCCAATCTCAGCAATATTGCTGTCAATCTTCTCACATAGCTCCGTGCGCTTGTACCCTTTCGTCAAACATTTCATGAGTGCACTCCTATCTGGCCGAGGCTCTCTGTCTCTGACGGGACGATGATGATAGAGGTTGATGTCCAGGTCCAGCCCGACTGGTAGGTGATCTCTGTGGCCTCGTGCCTTGATCGTCTGTAGCCTCTTGCCTGCGTTGCTGAGTGCAGCGCAGGCTCTAAGTTGGGCACGTGCGTTGACTGGGAAAGCTATGTGGTCGATACGGCTCTGTCCTCCCGTGGGTCCAAATAATGTGTCGTCAACCCTGGTGCTCGTCGATGCTATGAGCAAGTGGTTGCGCTCGCAGAATTCCCTAAACTCCAGACCGTTCTGGTTTTCCAATCTGGGTCGGTGACTGCCCACACTAATACGTTTACAATGCTGGACAATCCCATCTCGATCTCGATAAAAGACCAAAGTCAGAGTTGACGCCGCCCCCCACTATAATATGCGTGCGTACTCCCAACTTGTCTATGTGTTCGTCTAGCCACCTAGTAATTTTACGAGCAATTTCACCATGCCTTTGGACAGAAACAGGCGCGAAGTAGACCGCGTAAATGGCCGTGTCGATAGTCTTCGTTTGTATTCGGATTCTTCCTACTCGTCCCTGCAGCTCCGAAGGGAGTCGCATCACCGTGTGGAGAGCTTGCGTGGGCAGGTTGCTCTTGACCAGAAAACTGACCCCGCATGCCGAGCTGGTAAGCCGACCTTTCTTATAGCCTAGTTGCACACCCCAGTGATGGCCAAAGTGATGTTGTTGTGCTGGCTGGTCGGCTAAAGCTCGGTTGCCTGTACCTGATAAGATACTAATGTCCCAGTCTTTGAGTACTGTACTGATGTCAGTAATTCTATCATGGTACGAGGCATACATGGGGTTATACGTGACGACGCGCATGTTGTGCGTGATACTCTTGTCGTACTGCGCGTGCCACACATGCCACCCTTCCCCTCCCCGCGGCCCTATGCCCTTCTGCAGCCCCGCTTCTGCATGCGGTGCTACTCTTCGGGCTCGCCTCGCGCGCCGATGCCCCACCCTGCGCTGCGAAACGGCGGCTGAGGAGGAGGAGGAGGAGGAGGAGGAGGAGGAGGAGGAGGAGGAGGAGGAGGGAGGGGGGGGGGGAGGAGGGGGGAGGGGGAGGAGGAGGAGGAGGAGGAGGAGGAGGGAGGAGGAGGAGGAGGAGGAGGAGGAGGAGGGGAGGAGGAGGAGGAAGAGGAAAATTAAGAAAAAAATAAGACAAATACGAATAATAATAATAATAATAATAATAATAATAATAAATAAAGACGAATCAGACGAAGAATACGAAGACTAAGGGAGGAGGAGGGGGGGGAGGAGGAGGAGGAGGAGGAGGCGGAGGAGGAGGAGGAGGAGGAGGAGGAGGAGGAGGAGGAGGAGGAGGAGGAGGAGGAGGAGGAGGAGGAGGAGGAGGAGGAGGAGGGGAGGAGGGAGGAGGAGGAGGAGGAGGAGGGGAGGAGGAGGAGGAGGGAGGAGGAGGGAGGAGGAGGAGGAGGAGGGAGGAGGAGGAGGAGGAGGAGGAGGAGGAGGAGGAGGAGGAGGAGGAGGAGGAGGAGGAGGAGGAGGAGGAGGAGGAGGAGGAGGAGGAGGAGGAGGAGGAGGAGGAGGAGGAGGAGGAGGAGGAGGAGGAGGAGGAGGAGGAGGAGGAGGAGGAGGAGGAGGAGAGGAGGAGGAGGAGGAGGAGGAGGAGGAGGAGGAGGAGGAGGAGGAGGAGGAGGAGGAGGAGGAGGGAGGAGGAGGAGGAGGGGGGAGGGAGGGAGGGAGGGGAGGGAGGGAGGAGGGAGGAGGAGGAGGAGGAGGGAGGAGGAGGAGGAGGAGGAGGAGGAGGAGGAGGAGGAGGAGGAGGAGGAGGAGGGAGGAGGGGAGGAGGAGCAGCAGCAGGAGGAGCAGCAGGAACAGCAGCAGGAGCAGCAGCAGCAGCAGCAGTAAATATGCTCCTCTCCGCCTCATGTTAACTTAGAACTTAACTTAGTTTACATGCGTTGCACTGTCCGCTGGAACTAACAGCTGCGTTCCGCAGCTGTATGGATGCTCGAACAAGCCAGCCTTGGCTTGCAGGAGAGAAAAGGAGCGCGCCAGCCCTCGGCCGTCGCGCGTCGTCGGTCGTAGGCCAGCCGGCCTCCTCTCTTCACATTCTTGATAGCGTAATCTTGCTTAACGGATACTTGTCTTATCAATGTCTCATCCCGTCCCCTCTCTCCCTGAGCAGAGTGAACATGAGATCTTAATGACTGGTTATCAGCCGAAACGCGCGACTTAGTCGACGCGGGGCCATCACACCCGAAGGAATAACTGTCAAATGTGCCCCGCGACTCAGCCGCTGCGGGAATGAGCTATGATAAGACTGACATCGTGTCCAACGTCTCGAGAAGCGCCGACGGGCGCGTTGTGCAACATGATGGATACGACACAAATCAGGGCGGTCTAATTCAGGACCGCGCCCCTCCTTCATATATCGCCACTCGGGTAACTGGGGGCAGAAGTACCGAGGGAGTATCAGAGATGTTGGTAGACGCCCCCCGATTGGTAATCGTGAGCAGACCCCAGACCCATACGGGCGAGATGGCGTGACAGCAAGAACTAGACGAAGTGCGTTTTCGTCATGGAGTGCCAAATCGACGGGGTCGATCAGCCCAATTCCGAACGCTACACATGCTATCGCTACAGCCGCTGGCGAAGCCGGCCGGCCAGGGGAAGTCCAAGAGAACGTAGATACGTACCCCAGCATCCCAACCGAATGGGCGGGTACGAGTACGAACGTTCCCGTCCCAATAGCACTTAACGGACAATTCGGTCAGGACAGTGATGAACCCATTGATAAAGATCATGAAATAAATTCCATGGGGGGAGATTTTGAGAACATCAATAACGATATTTCCCTGAGCCGAGCGTTGTCCGTGATGATGGAAGAAGACATCCCTGCTCAAGACGACAGATGGTCTCCAGATGGACCTGATGACGCCTCAGGCGGACAGGGCGGAGGCCCAGACGAAGCGCGAGAGGGAGTCCACAGGACGAACCCCTGCACCTCATCTCAAGAAACAAAGGAACGATGACTATGAACTAAACGTCTCACCACTGAAAGAAGGTTTCTTTCGTACTGCCGCCACCTCAGGTGACTGGTAACCCTCGATTCCAGCTGTCGTTGAGGATGGAGAAATGGGTGACCAACCAGCTACGTATGCTCAGTTAATAACGCAAGACGAAAAGGATGAGGAGCTTTTAAATGTGCCTAAACCACCAGAAAAGACCTTCGTTCGCCCCAGATCAAATGCATCAAGCAGGGGAAGACCCAAGATACCAAGATCAGGGGGCGAGGTCTACTTCAAGGAACAACAGTACCATCTCCATGGCGGAGGCTCGTTGGAACCCGAACCCTAACTGCGCGCCTCAGGTGGAGACCAGATGCCCAGGAAAAGCCAACGGGCCAGAAGGTGCATGTAGGAATCCCGTGTGCAAGAGTTGCTCGGACGTGCGCCATAAGTGTAACATGCAGTGGCTGTGTACGGAGTGTTACCCAATGAACGAGCATAACTGCGCATATCTCCTCATGCAATCTATCCAGGACCAGGCCAGGCTGGCGGAGGCTAACACTCAGAGAGAGTTTCTGATCAATGAAGCGCAGCTGGCTGAAAGGGCCCGAATAGGCAGAGAAGAGCTAACTGAAACCATGGCTGAAGTTCGGAAAACATTCGAGGCTGAACGGGTCGCCCTAGCCATGGCTGCTAGAGAGCGGGAACAAGCGCTGATAGAACAATTGCACAATCAGACCGCGGCCGTTAAGCGGCAGGCGGAGATAGAAGCCGAACATAAATACAGAGAACTATTGGTTTCTGAGAGACAGGCCGTCGCGATGGCAAGCAATGAATCTATTGACGCCAATGCGGTCGCCGCTGCCGTTGCGGTGGCCAGAGAAGAAGGAGAACACATCACTGCAGCTATGGCGGAACGAGAAAAGCAGAGCTTTCAAGGGGAGCTTAAAGACGCCAGGCTGGAAGCAGTTAACACCCAAGCTGTAGCTGCGAAGATAACCGACCAGAACAATCTTCATCTGAAAGAACTCAAATCGCATGAAGAAGCCAGATTTTCCTTCCAGCGCATAAAATCGAGCAATGCTAAATGCCCGCCGGCTAAGCCGACTGTGACGAAAGTACATCAATTGTCGACGGCTCAGTCGTCCGGCACCGCAGCTTGATCAGACGACCGTAGCAAATGCGGGGGCGTCGACCCTGCCGGCGAGAAATGCGACGCATCCTCCTCCCGAGGAGAGGGAAACTACATTCTCCGTGGCCCAGTTCTGCGCAGTCTGCTTTCGTCCAAAGACGGACAATTGCGTCGGATGTGGTAGGTCGGCATGTGAAAAGCATATCGATGCAAGCACTAGAAGATGTTCTAAGTGTGACTTGCGGAAGGGCGAAAGGTCAGTTGCCAACGCGCGAGAAGAAGAGGCCATTTCGAACGCAGCTAATGCAGAGAAAGGAATGATGAGGCTAAGTCCCGACCCGACTCCATATACTGAGCATCCACGAGAAGCCGGACTCACATCAAGTTCATTCGGCTTACCGTTGCTTTCGCAAGAAACTCCCGTGAGGCCGTTGTTGCGTCAGAACTTTACTGTCCCAGGCCCTGCCCTAGGAGGTCCGGCTAAGCCGAGCGCCACCGAGAGTGGATTTCCTATTGGGATCAAGCTAACTGGGCCTGACGAAGGTAACGCTCTCGCCAGTTACCGCCCATCCTATAAAGATGGCCCTACGGGAGCGACGGCGACTACGTCGTCGGGCGAGGCAGGACAGGGCGGAGAAGGGGGCCACAAGAGCGACGCTCCGAACACCGAGATCGCATGTTCACATGAAGATGATCATGGTAAAAGACCACGTGGGTCACCTCCGGGAAGCCCAGGGGGATCGGACCCCTCTGACGGCGGTGGCGGCCGCAGGGGGCCTCAGGGCCCTGGCGGACCGCATGGCCCAGTAGTAATTGACGAAAGCACGCCGTTGGATCAGTGGAGACAGGTTGGTAACAACCAGAAAACTGATTTATTGGACATCCCTGATGCAACGAACATTCGGGAGTGGCAAATGCACGCAGCACGTGCGATCGCTGGGTCATCGCCCGAGAGCCAGGCGGCACAGTACTGGATTACTGAGGCTACGAACCCAGCTGTGGAGGATGAGCAGCTGAAAGATGCAGGGCGATTTCAGCGTCTTGATCTCGTGATTGCAACGAACCTCATAGAGAAATGCAACCAGATTTCGCGTGACATCTTCAAGGTAATGATTGACCCACGCAAGCCGGATGCTGACCTGTATCATTTCTACAATGAATGGGCAGATGTATATCAACAGCTTTACGGCACTAAGCCTCCGTCCGATGAAATGAGGGCCTCGATTCATGCACACTTTCTTGAACAATGCAGAAAGCCGAGCAAACTGAACTTTGCATGCCAGTTATATGACATGTCAAAGGATAAAATGGGACATGGCGTGAAGAGTTATGGCTGGTGGAGCAAATCGAAGAAATGATGTTGCGAGAAAAAGAAGAATAGAAGAATGGAACATCAGCGTGCATGAGGGTACCTTGAATCAGCGTGCTAGGCAAGCACGATTCGGCGGAGGCGGAGGCAATGACAACCGGAAGAATGCAGGCGGCAAAGCCGCTCCGGCAGAGATTGCCGCTAAATTGGGGAAACCCACAGACGCCATGAAAAGCGGAATGACTAAGGGCGAGACCACGTGCAGATACGTGCGCAAAGGCGAAGTTTGCCCGCGCGCAGGGAAAGGCTGTCCCTTCAATCATAAGAAGCCCAAGAATGCCGCGCCGGCTCAGCCGAGCACGGGAAGAAAATCCAGTGCCGCTCCTACCCAGGATAAGAACCCTAGAGGGAGATCGAAGGGCCGGGGCCGCAAGGGGCAGGGCCGATCCCAGACCCCGACTGGCAACCGTGGGACAGGAGGACAGCATAATAATAGAAGCCAATCGCGTGGAAAAGAGAATACCATACAGTGTTACGCATTTTCCCGAGATCCCAAGAACTGTCGAGGACCAGAAGACGGATGTCACAAAGCCCACAGAGGGCTATCCGATGCTGAGAAGCTGAAGCGTGACAAGTGGGAACAAGCGAAATTTGACGCGGGACAATCTTTGGGGTGCGAGCGTGCAGCCAAGCAAGCCAATGCCGCCGCCGCCAATATCTTTTCGACGGGAAGCAACAGTGGCTCCAGAGCCTCTAGTGCGAACTCCGACAAACGTAAAAAGGATGGAGACAAAAACAAAGGCAATGGCGAAGGCAAAGACATGGTCTGCCGCTCCTACAAGGAGACGGGAAAATGCTCGCGCGGTAAGGAATGCTGGTTCGCCAAGACCATTCCAGGTCATCCAGTCACGTGACGATGGCTCCGCGCTGGCGGCTCAGCCGTCAGTGCTGGAGAGATGATAAACATAATTTTGTTAATGGTCTTCCTTCTTGCCTTCCTTGCTCGGCAGATGTGGCGAAGCCTGCGTCAGTTGAACAGAAAGCGGGGGGGTTGGGAGAGACCAACTGATTCAATCAGCTTGGGTGCCATCGCGCGTCCCGCCCCGTTATTGCGGGGCTTCCCAGGGCAGAAACAAACCAGCCCTAAGTTTTTGACTATCGCAACTGAGACCGATGGAGGAGACTACTGGGATACCTCCAAAGATGAGTTTCACCAGGATAGCAGGAAACAAATCGAGAGTCTCGTCAATGTCCTTGCGAATTTCCTGTGCCCTCTTTCTCGGGGCGCGATCGAGAAGTACTGGTGCGTCCCCCCTAGTAAGAGTTGCATCCGACATCGGAACAGCAACAGATGCAATGTCCGTGTCCGTTTTCACCCCTCTACTGAGGGGCCGACTATCACTTGGAAGAAGGCGCGTCGCCACGACTTGAAAGAGTTGCCTTCAAGTAGCAAAGATAGGTGGAAGTTCCCAGGAGAGATGCGCATTCAGATGTCGATACAGTCAAGGGCATCCGTCGCTGAAGCTCTGATCAGAGCGTCAGACCTGCAAGATCACGTCTGGCATTTCTGGTTGAAAGACGAAGGGGGGGAAGAAGGCCCGCACGGCGCAGCCGCTGCTAGATGCGCAGACAAAGACGCTGCGTATCTGGGGGGCGCTGAGCTTCATTCTAGATACTGGGTGCGGGTATAACCTAATAGCGGCAGAATATATTAGGAGCGCAGGTGCAATGATATTGATTCGAAAGCTTCCGCAACCGACCACTCTGAACACTGCTGGGGGGGAGTCTAAGGCCCTCGGTTCAGTTCGCATCGCGTGTCCTAAGTTTAAGGGTAGTAGTTTTAACGCTTTAGTCATGCCGGAGACCCCGTGCGTGATATCGGTAGGAGAGCGGTGCATGGATCGCGACTTTAGTTTCTTGTGGCCAGCTGGTCAAAGGCCCTACCTATTGTTGCCCAATGGCCAAAGAGTGGACCTGGCCGTTGAGGGCAAGATACCGTACCTGACCCTGTCAGGCAAGGAGGCGCTGGGTCAGTGGATGTGCGCAGCTGCCGCCGGAAGGAGCGAGCCCCTCGAGCGGTGGTGTTGCGTGATGCCGGGCGCCAAGGCATTCCTGGACAATGTGGAATTGGCGGGAGGCCCTCCGCCCCATGCTGTCCAGACTCGCGTAACCATAGACCTGCATACACATGAGTTGATTGGTACCCACAGCTACGCTGATGGGCGGCCGACTGAGATCGCGCCCGTTTTCCCGTCTTCGATAGACTCTGCGGATACCATCACCTACTTCTACTATTCGCTTCAAAAGGCCAGCGAATGCGGTTGGAATCGGACGCCGACCGGTATTGATGCCTCTAAAAGTCTCTCAGCTTTGCCCGACCACGGTCAAGCCGTCGGTCCATCCGACGAGCAGCCCGGCAAAGCCGAGGCCTGCGCTGCCGCGTACAGATGCCATTACGGATGCGGGGTTTCAGGATACCTCCCGTACGAAGTAAACCGAGGACTGGACTCCAGTGCGTGCAGCGCGGCCCCAGGACCCGAGGAGGGCGAGGTTGGAGACGCTGACGGTGTCGACTTAGTCGACGTCGACGCACCGCCAGATTTAGACCCAGACGTTGCGGAGGTTGAGGTGTCGGAGACCCTTGCCGAGCGGCTCAAAAAGGCCGCGGCCTTCCTACCGCACCGTCTAATTCATACTCCCAAGAACCAATATTGCCCAGTGTACAATTGGGCCAAAGCTATTCGAAAGCAGCAGCGCAAAGCGCAAAACAAAGGGCTAAAGGTTCCCCGCCCATACGCTAACCCCACTTCGTTCGGACAACTGACGACGATGGATCATTGGTTTGCGATGGGTGAACTCTCGCGGGTGCTCCACGATGAGACCGCGCGTGTGACTTTTCGCGACCGAGCTACGGATTTTCCCGCCGCTCAGGGTGCACACGACAAGTCTGCGGCTCACGTTTGTAACTTTTTAGTGAACCTGAGAGCCCCGGAGGAAAAGTTAGAAGATTATTATACAGATGGTGCAAGCTCAATATTGCCCATGATCTTACCATGCCAGGAAGTCTGAAGCATAATGTTGTCGCTGAGCGTGCGAACGGTGTTGTGCAGATGGGCGCCAGAGCCTTACTTGCGCAGGCTGGTCTTCCACCACCATATTGGACCTACGCGGTCCGATATTTCTGTCTATTCTACAACACTAGGACCCCCGCTGAAGGGCAGTCCAGTTGGGAGCGACGCTTCGGATGCCAATTTAATGCTCCGCTTCTTCCCTTCGAATCGCTTGTCCGTTATGTGCCTCCACCTGAGTCCCGGTTTCGCACCGCCAAGACTGGCGCAACGATGATTCCAGGGATATACTTGGGGTATGTGCACAAAGCGGTGGGATTGGTTGGACCAGATAGTTACGTCATACCTCTGAGACAATTGGACGGTCTGAATATGGAATCCGGGCGTACCCCAGAGGGAAAACGACCTACGATCGAGAAGTCTGATCAAGCGTACAGCAACATCTTAGATGGTACTGTTGATGACCAGTCGCCTCAGTTTCCCTTGCGAAAAGCGTGCGAGAAAGCGGCGGCAGAGGTGCGTTCCGTCACAATCCCTACAGAGACAAGAGAAGCTGCGGCCGTCCCAGACGGACCACAGCCAGCCACAGGGATAAGACCGGACAGCACGTTTAATGCTGATGATCTTGCCATTACGGTGCCACCGCCTCCCCAAGAAGGCGAGGGCGCCCCACGTTTTGACTCTGAGGCCGATTTAGAAGACGATGATCCTAGGGGTCTGTATGTGGGTGATGTGCTTTTGGTAGTTGACGGGTGGGACCCTCGGCGCGATTCCCATCCTGCAGACAAAAATCAGAAACTGGGCCTCGCCCAACTCGAGTATCGTTTGGACAGACAGTCAAACTTCTCAGCGGCTAAGCCGCGTGAGAAGGTTCCCGGGAAAGGGCGACTTCTTGCCGGAACAACTCAAAACTTGGATACGATGGAATACTTTGAAGACAGACGGATTGTTGCTGGACTTACAAAAGAAGAGCTAATTCAGAAGCTTTCATTGACAGGCCGTCGAAAGACATGTAGCATACGAGTTGTTCTTTATTCTGATCCCGATTACGCGCCCATAACCCGGGAGTGGGTAACAGACCCAGACCCAAAATATAGTGCCCAATGGCTGAAGAAGTCACCTGAATCCACCAATCCCGGAATGCACCCTGGACGATGGTCCAACATGAATCAAGCCCAACGCCGACAGGCCGTGGGAGGATTTTTCGGCATAGAAGATATTGGCCCTTGTCTCGGCCTCCTGCGTGATATTGGCCTAGATGTGGATGACCCACCGACTCCGCCTGATCCCGCAGTGGCTCAGCCACTTGCGGCACTCCCCGAAGGGAGGCTAACGGCACCTAAGGTGGCTGAGCAGCTACGTCGAATACAGAACGGCAGCCTGTGCCACACCCCTGGCAGTGGGCGGGGGGCGGCGTCGCGAAACGCCCAGGGCTGCCAAGCCATATCTGAGGCTGAAAATTCATCATAGGAAGATGCTCCTAAAGAACATCTATCAGATGACGAGGATATTTGGTGGAAGCAGACATGGTATGGAGGCGCTACTGCAAGAGACGGGCTTCCCTCCGGCTCAGCCGATAGGGATCCTTTGCCCGACGATGATAAAGAAGAATATGAGGACAATTGCGTGGCGAGCCAGACCTCGAGTCCGGCGGCCGCCGCGTCGCGGCGAAGCGTGCTTCGCATGCCGCTGCAAGATAATTTAGCCGTAAGTATCAGTCATCGCGACAAGGAAAGGTTTGATTTGCAATATTTCTATAATTATTTTACCGATATCATTTCTATCACCGATGAATCCCTCCAACTTCCCAGTGACCGGCAACGCGCCCGTATAGATGCCGCTGTTGCCAGACAAGTCTCGAAAGACGAGGCCAAGACAAACAAAGACGCTCAAGCGGCCTTGAGGAAAGAATGGGACCGATTGCGTGACATAGGCACGCGGATAGAGGATGGTGTCAGAGAGTACTCAGATGTAGTTGCCGAACTCAAAGGAAAAACTGCCCATGTTGGTCGTATTTGCGATCCCGGTTGAAAAGAACTCGGAATTGCCGTTGGGACACAAAGGCCGCAAGTACAGAGGTCGGGTAGTTTTCGACGGTTCAAGTGTCAGAGACCAAAACAAGGATGTGGCATTGTTTCGGGAACTTTCCAGCAGCCCCGCGACCATGCAGGCCAGCAAAGCAGCTGATACCTACGGGTTGTTCGAAGGCCATAGCATCGAACAAGCTGATGCCCGACAAGCTTACACGCAGTCAAAGTTGGGAGGCACTCCTACATGGGTTTTCTTGCCTCGTGACGAATGGCCCAAAGCGTGGTCCAAGATGCGGAACCCTGTATGTCCACTGTACTTATCATTGTACGGGCACCCTGATTCGGGTGGATCTTTGGAACAGCATTGCGAGGGGCATGTCACGGCTGAAGGCTGTGTGAAGTGTAGTCCGTGGCGTAGCTGTTATTTCCATAAAGAATTGAAAATCTTCCTGATCATCTATGTTGTTGATTTCAAACTGTTGGGACCTGCCGACAAGCTTGCCACAGGATGGAAGTTACTCCAAGAACCCTCGGAAAATTGCCCTAAGGGCATAGAAAGAGATCCTCCGACAGCTGTTGGACGATACTTAGGATGCGAACATAGATTACCAACTCAAACAATTGAATGGCATGGAGAATTGCTTGCGATACTAGACCCGCCTCCCCCCAAAGTTAAGAAAAACGCCTCCGTCGCAGACGAGAGTAGTGAGCAGGAAACGGGGGCTGGCTCGGCGTCTCAGACGACCGAGCCATACCAGCCGAGGGAACCGAAACTGGTTAAAGTCATAGAATACGATCTGACAGAGTTCTTTGATTCCTGTGTTACATTATACGCTCAATTGACCTACGCCGACCCGGCTACATATCCGGCCGCGGGCACCCCGTTTGGCCCTGAACTTATTGATTTAGAAGATGGACAGGGCGGCCCTCGAGCAGAAGTTTACTCCCCAGCTGAGGAAGCTATAGCGTCAGCGTTACAAATCAATGTTGCTACTGGCCCCCCTGACCAGGAAATAGAAGTGCTTGGTCTTGACGCCGCAGTAGCAAGCCCTGATGACCCTGAGCCACCGACTCAGTCGGGTGTGCTTCAACCCATTGCAGCAAAAGTATTAATGAAGATACTTTACGGGGCGAGAATGGCCAGATACGACCTGCTCCGCGCTGTGTGTCAAACTGCCAGTTGCATTACGAAGAGGACAGAACAGCAAGACATGGATCTCATCCGCCTCATATGTTACATCAAATGTACATCCCATTACCGTATGACTTCATGGGCGGGTGACAAAAGGAGGACGTTCTGTTAAAGCAATACTCGGATGCAGATCTGGCGAGCGACAGTCGCACACACAGGAGCGCGAGCGCGAGTTATCAAGCCATTTGGGGCCCATATACAAGGGCAGGCCAATCGATGGGATCGCAGCGACAAACATGCGCGCCCCACAGCACGCTCGAGGCTGAGATCGTCGCAGCCGACCTTGCGTTACGCAAGGAGCTGCTTGCGGCATTACCGCTTTGGGAGATACTGCGTGATAGACCAGTACGACGTTCATTCTTGGAAGATAACCAGGCAGTTTGCAAGGTCATTAAGGCGGGCGGGTCGATGAAGTTGATGCATCTACCGAGAACACATATAATCGATGCAGCAGCTGTGTCCGAACAATTTTCTCTTGGCCTTGTTCAGTTACAATATGAGAGAACGCCAAACGAGGCTGCTGATATAGGGAAAAAACGAGTTGCTGACCCTATGGCATGGGTCAAAGTCTTGTACCTTGTCAACATTGTTACGCCCAAGTTCTGGGCCGCTAAGCGGTGCCAAGATTATCTCGATTCAATGTTTTCTGACGGACTTCCCTTGAAACCCGGGGGGATTCAAGCCCCGCTTGGGCCCTGGTTCGGCCTTGCGGAGAGGAGCTGCTATGCCCAGTAAAAGGTCAAACAAAAAGAAAAAGCGCCCCAACAAAGGTAAACCCGTTGTGGCTGCCCCCGGCCAAGCCGGGGAGGCGTTCGCGATTGCGAATGCACCCGGCTCAGCCGATGATGCAGGTAATATCACTATTCTAAAGATCAAAGAAGGTTTTCAACAGAAGCTCCGAGAAAACGAGAGTGATTGAGAATCCAACCAAAAGAAGCTCTGATCGTGAAATGAAAACCATGTTTGAAATAACGGATAGCGAAAGCGACCCAGAGCCTTCCATGAGGCCAGAAAATATGGAGGGTGTTCTTAACAAAAACCATCCGCTTCCTAATCCGCAGTCTGCGGCGGCTGCCAACTTCTCTGACAAAAGGGATGAATGGGTACGACAAGGACAGAGCTTGAAACGATGGCACTATGCCCCGAGACTCGTCACATTCATGCCGGCAATCGGTGATTGTCCCGTCGATCTCGATAAGTTGGATGGTAAACGTCGTACCTACGCTGTTAATACCCAACAAGGTTTGACGATCGACCGCATTGATAATTGGCGCGACGAAGAAAGCAGGTACCATCATCCCTTTGAACACGACTCAGATGGCGAAACTAGCGACGGTGGCTACTGCCTGAGCAGATGGACCGGATACACAGAGTTTTGGATCCGAGAAGATTGCGCCCCGGCCACTCAGTGGACTGGCTCAGTGTTGCGGCCTTCAAAGCAGAATCGGAGACCCGAAGAATTTCGTCGACAACTCATGCAAGGTGATTCGATACACCGAGAAGGAAGACATGAGGACGGATGAGGGGCTCAAAATAGCGTTGAACGATATAGCCACGTTCAAGGGAAAACATATTACGTTGTGGGGCTCTATGCCGTGCACAGGTGGCTCTCCCTGGCAATACGTGAATGAGGCGCGTTATTTCCGCACTGGAAATCATAGAGCTATGCGTAGGCTTCGGGGTATTAGAACCGATTTCCGATACCTGTTTTGGGATTTCCGGGTGATTGCCCGCGCTGTGCACAAAGCAGGGGGCGTTGTATGTATTGAATGTCCTACCCAATGCAATTATTGGAGAGATCCCCAGGTAAAGAGTTTTCTTCGAGAGTTAGACTTTGTCAAGACGGCGTTACACGGATGCGCGTACGGATTGAAGGATAGCAAGGGTAATTTCATGAAAAAGCCCTTGACGATAGCCACCACCTCCCCTGTTGTTGCGGAGGGGCTAGAGCGCAGATGTGATGGCACACATGAGCATGTTGAGGCTCGAGGACGAGAGTGTAAGAGCGCTGAAGATTACACGGATGATTTTGCTAAGCAGGTTCATTTCGCCGTAGCCGATGTTGCTGAGAGATTTGTGTCGTCTCGTCGTCGTCCTACCTTCTCTCGCAATCCTATTTGTGCCGCTGCCGTTTCTGCTCAACAGCCTGCGCGGGCTGCCCCGCGACCGGCCCCCCGTAGAGCCGAGCGGATGCCTCGCGGCGACTGCTCGAATCTTGCTTGCCGCGGCCCCCGCGTGCCTGAGAGAACAACGACCGACCCCATGTGCCGACCGCTGAGGAAGAAAGCGGTCGCGCCACCGGGAGAGGACGTGATCTCGATTCATTATGATGACATTGTGGATGAGTTCGACTCCGACCCTGTTGGAGACGAAAGCAAAGGGGAATATATTTGTAATATTACTCCTCCCAAAACAATTCGAAAAGCTTCGCCACCGGCTCAGCCGAGTGGGAAGGCTTGCCCACCGGCTCAGCCGTGTGGGACAAGAAAGAATCGCTATAGCCCAAACGACGTTGCATCCGAGATTGATACTGAAATGGAAACTGATGTCGGGACTACCAATGAGGGAACAACTGCTCGGAAGAGGGCAGCAGAGACTGCCCCCCAAGACAATCCGCGCTCGAAGAAAGCGGCTACCCCCAATGCTGAAGACGTCGACTCATGGAAAAATAATTCGATCTTCATGTGCCTCCCTGACAAACTGAGGGAGTGGTCCCGACCGGGACCCAAAGACAGGACTACTAAGTTTGTGCCGTCAAAAGGATGGGGTTTGCGCTACGCGATGTGGAAGAATGACATACTCTATACGAGGAGTGACGCAGTCGTGACCGCATTGAAGGCGGACCTGGAATCAACGTCTCAGACGATATTCCAGCGTTTATACTCCCAGGTCTCGCAATATCCATGGACTGTACATTGGACTACGTTTGAGCGGAAGGCCACTTGCCGTTTCGATTGTGCCCCTCCTGACCTTGACAAAATTTCTGTTGGCACGTTCCTTCAGACGTATCCTGATGAGATGACGAGGTTGGTCAGTAGGATGCACGCGAACCCTCCGGGGGAATATCGTGGCATAGTTCGACCGCTCGAGCCGGGAGAAGTCTTTGGTCCTACCGTCGGCTCAGCCGTTCGGTACGAGACCCCTCGTGGAAACTACGCGAGCGTACTGGTGGGGGATCACTTGAGAAAAGGCCCCCCGCAAGTCTGGGTTGACATTTGGGCGCCTTCCCCCCGAAAGCGCGCCCAGGGCTCAGCCACAGGGGAAGAATGGGGACGATGTTCGCTTTTCCAGTGCTCAAAGGAAAATACAGTGCACTAGTGCACGTCGTCGAGGAAGCCCTTACTGCCACAGCAAAGGCGACGCACTTCGAGACTGCTCCCAAGCAGGCCGTGCATTGGCGGAGACAGCGCCCTTGAAAAAGGCCACAGAATTTCGAAGAATGGCTTGCTGGAGATGGGCTCGACCCAGGGGCTGATGAGGACTCACCGCAAAAAAAGCCGAGGACTGCAACAGAGGCACCAGACGACCCAGTCGCCATGGATAGCCAACCAGCAGTCGCGGGCAGTAATCAGCCATCATTGGATAACCCTGGGATCGGGAGACAGGCGGCCGGCGAACCACCTGCCGGCCAGCCACCTTACATCGATAACCCTCCTGGCTTCGCCAGTGGGGGAAGTGGTGGTGGACCGCCCCACGGTTCAACCGGCGTGGGTGGAAATCAGCCACCACCTGGCGGGTTCCCCTCAGGAGATAACCCACCCTCAGGGGGTGGTGGAGGAGGAGGACCGCCAGACTCAGGACCTGCAGCAACAGGACCTGAGCCAGATGACCGACCTTACCTCGTTCGTGGCCCCTGGAACGTCCTTGAGTATCTACGGACGCAAGGGAAGTTCGGGCGCGATCCGAAACCCCCCGCGAATGGGTGGCAAGAAAAGGTGGACGAAATCCTGGATATCTACATGGGGGTCACGGATCCAAAAATCAATTTTTGGGCGAATAACCTGACTTCCGTCAAGAAATGTCAGGCGATTTCAAAGATTGCTGAAGTCAATGGACATTCGTGGATTCCGTTCGTAGGAGAAGACCTTGCCGCTATGTCGTCCACGGGGACACCCGCGACGGATTTCTTCCGCCCGCTGAGTCAAATGCGGAACGGGCCACGTCAGAGTTGCATACTGTTTCCGATTCTACAATTGTGTTCAAAGACAAATCAGGGGCGGCTAAGCCGAGCCTTCTGCCTGAGTACAGCCTGCGACAGTCAGTGTTCGGAAGCGTACAGGCAGCTATGAGTGGAGCACAAATTGCAGGCATTGCCGGCGCCTCCTCAAGTTTTCGGTGAGAGGAGCAAAGGTATTATGAAAAAGGGACACACGCTCCGATTCGCTTCACTTTCTGGAACTTCAACGACATAGTCGACAATTCATCCAAATTAAATGGAGTAGGGAGTGGACACAAAAGATACGAGAACCCGGTCGCATTTGCTGGAAGCCTCAGACAGATGATAAAGGACGCCGTGGAGTTGATCGATGATGTAATGCGGCGGTCCCACGAGATAAATATAATGTATATCGGTGGGGACTCAAAGTGCCGGCTAGAAGGCGGAAGCGGCGTCGGCCCGATGTGGGACGACGTTGCCACCTTGGTCAGAGCCAGGATGAACCGTCGGATTGAACATTACAAAACAATAGGAATGTTCCCCATAATAATGATCCTAGACGGCGTCAGCCTCTACCGACAGCTTGAGCACCGCCAAGGGGACGTTTTGCATTACAGTGCTAGCCACCCGGATTTTAAATTGAACGACGGAAGTCGACTTCGAGAAGTTATTGCCGCCGAGTTGTGTGCCGATTACAGGATCAGAACGGCCAAATTGGCTGTGCTATTTGTCTGTCAGCCTGCCGGCGGCTCAGCCGTTTGGGACGGCCACATAAAATGCGCCGCGAGGGAGGATGGATACGCCAAACAGGAGGCGAAAGTCCAAGACCTTGTCACGCACTGGCAAGACTGGTCTCCCGAAGATGGCAATATCCCCAAGTCGATACTTGGCGCGCTCCCATTCAGGGAGCCACTGACCGATAACGATTTCCCAGCCGTTTCAAACGGGACTGGAGGTGGTGCTATACACTCATTTTATTCAGCTGACTTCAAAGATTTCCTCAGAAAGGGGGCTGCATATGGTGACTTCTCCCCATGGACGGATGGTGCTTACTTTTTGCCCCGCGGAGAAATTTTATGTCCTGGAATGCCACCAGAAGGAAAACCCAGAGACCAGCGAACGAGGGAGTGCAAAACGATGAGCCAATGCGTGCTGCATTCAAGGAGTTTAACAAAGCAGCGCCGGCGGCTGCGCCGAGCGGCTTAGCTGTTGCGGTGGGCAGTGCAACGCCAGGTGGCATAGCGATCCCTGTACTTGCGGAGGTGTCGGCCTGGTTATCAGGCGCTGTTGCTGCGACCGAGAAGACCAAGCCCGTCGGCTCAGCCGCTGCGGGCTCTGGCTCCAGCGGGGCGCCCGGTGAAGCCGCAGAAAGAACCATCCGCGAGAAATGCCCAGAGGGTAAATTGTCTAAGCTCAGTCAGCATTACAAATTTACGAGGAGGCCGAAAGAAGGGCGCCCTGGATATGCAGAATACTTCTGGCCTTATCATCACAAATATCAGCAGATAAGGAATCTGCCTGTCCAAGATGCGAAGACAGGAGAGGTTACTTACTATGACTTCCTTTGCCCATTTACGGTTGCCAGCGGGAACCTTCATCGGGGCATGGTGCCTTCGAGCGCCCATCCAGGGGAAGAAGACCGCGCTGCAGGAGTCGCTCAGGGAAAAGAATCGGCTAGAAGCTGGCAAACAAAACTGATTTTGAAAGATGGAAATAGCGAAGCGTGGCTTGCCGATCAGCTGCTTCAAAAGACGACAAGAGTCCCGCCAACGACGCGGAACTACCTGGTGCCAAACTGGGCTCGCTTCTTCAGGATCAAGGCAGATCGGTCGATAGCAAGCCCGACAGCTACAGTGGTTGACCGCTTGAATTGGGCCAAGTTGAGGACGATATCCCATAGAGCTGGCAGGGCCCATTGCGTTGAGTTAGCGTTGCCTTTCTTTGTGACGAAAGAAAAGCTTGCGGAAGTCTCAGGCTCATCCGCCGGGTGGACAAAACAGTCACACGGAACATCAGTGATTGTTTTTCATTCTATTTTGGAGGGTCACCAATTGCTCCCATCAAGCCCCAAATACGGTGGAAGCGTGAAAACGCATGTGGTTGGGGCGTATTCATTCCCATGTTCTGACAACCCCAACACTCACACATTACGTACTCTATTGCGGAGGAGACCTTTGGAGATGGTATTTGGGTTACTGCCGAGATTGTCTACCATGCCAAGACGACAAAATCCATTAAAGGATCACCAACTCAGTATGTGAGCAATCCAGAGACTGATGTGTTATACGAGTTGAGACTCTATCATTGGGCCGCGGCAGCATTGGGTTACTGAAGCGTGGTCACATTTACTGCATATTGCCAGAGATAATAAATGGAACCTGGAAGTGGACTTTGAGGTCGAAAGGTATCGAGATAAAAGAACGGACCGAAGCCACGGGCAAAGTCCGGGATGCTCAAAAGGCCTGGGTTCCAGGCTTGAATTCCATCGACTGGCAAAAGGGACAGAGCGCCTATTTGAGGGGCCAAGGTGAAACTGACGAAGACACATCCGATGATATTTGGCCTTGGCTCCAAGAAAAAGGAGCGTGACCGAGGTCCGTGCGATGCATAGGGGCGAGGCCTCGGGTAACTCAGTTAAACTGGCTGGGCAGAACAGACAGGAGAAGGAGAAGGCGGCCAAGGGGGCGAGAAGGAGCCGGCGGCTAAGCCGTCCGGCACTCCATTCTCGATCGATAAAAGGGATTTCCCCGACCTAGGAAAGGCACCTGCAAAGCAAGAGAGGACCTGCAAAGCGCCGCCCCCTGGGGCCGCCAGCTGGCCCTCTGCTCCTAGACCCCCCCCCCTGGAGGACCGAGAGAAATTCCCGCCAAGAAGGCTCGGCCAGCGATTCAAACACCAACGAAGCCTCTGGACCATTGGCCGAGCCTTCCTAGACAGGGGCGCGCTCCACCGGCGAGAGACATTTCTTCCAAGAAAGCTCCCCCTTCGCCGAGTCTCGGACCAAGATCGGAGGAATTAGGTCCTCCGCCAGCGAAGATGCCTCGATTTTATGGAGACCCCGCTGCATCTATGACTGCTCAGCCACCGGCTAAGCCGGGTGGCGAAGACGCAGTTGGCAGCGGGCCTTGGAGGCCGAGCGCTCGCGATCCCCCGTCCGAATTGACCGCATTCATCGGGGCCGATGTTTCTGACTCCCCGCCTGTCGGCCAGAGCCCTCAGGGAAATGAGCTTCGCTCCAAACAGGCACCCAGTTGGGTCAGACGCCGGGGAGATGCGCCTCATGTTGAAGGCAATGCCATGGGTGAGCGGCCCAAATCAGCGCACTCCCCACCCGCCGGGGCGAAGGCTGCCTCAGCTGAAGAAGTCGCTCCTGGCCAAGATGGTAATGACAATCCATTGGATGCTCCGGGTGCAAATCCCGCGACTCAGTCGGACGGGGGTCATTCGTCTCAAGATTTCGCCGACATTGGAAGGATACCAGCATGGCGTTGAGAAACGAAAAAGAGTTCTTCCATCGTTTGAGGGGGCTACGTTCGAGAGCGCACGACGTCCCGGACGAGACCCCTCTGATGAGGAGATTTAGAGTTCCAGCTGCATCGTTTATTAAGGCAGCAAGATGTGTTTATTCGATAAATATACAAGACGAAGAACATGAGCTGAACACATATTCCGCCGCATGGAATGAATTTGCTGATGCTATTCTCGGGCAGAGTTTAAATTGGGCTCCGAATTTTGTTCGCACTCCGATAGTAGCGGAGAGACCTAGGTGGTCAAGACGTACAGAGGCAGGTGGCTCTGGAACAAGTAAGGTCAGAGTGCCTACTCCTCCTGCCCCTCCGTCCGGCTCAGCTGCGACGGAGAAACCCCCGATGCCTCCGCCCGGTTCAACCGGAGCGGAGCAAGAGAGACACCATGAGGCACATGAAGAACCATCGAGTCCAATACAGGTGCCATCAGATGAGGGGACATCGCATGTTCCCAAGCACGCAGCTCAGCCGCCACCGGAGGCCTCAGGCCATCCGGAGATCCCTGAGACGGACACGGGAATGGAGGATTTTTGTACGACGTTCCCATACGAAGAAGATCCCCAGTTCCTAGAATCCATGGACGATGAGACTTTTCTTTTGGACCAGCATCTGAGAATATGTTTCGCAGATTGAGTCTTCCGCCTGCTCCTGACAAAAAGACAGAGCCGGCCACTATACAGGGACCCTACCCACGGGGATCGAGATGTCACAGTGGGGCATGCTGCTGTATTCAAAGAAAACCGGTTGTATGTGACGCAGAGGAACGTCAACTGATACTTCGGAGTACGCCTGGACCACTAAAGCAAACGATCCAAGACGCCCACATTACGGGCCCCGTACCGCCGCACGTCGAAGCCATCCGCAGTCGAACAGGAATTACGCTTCGATATATGGCCGAGTTCGTAGAAGGCCCAATATTTGCAGTATTGGGGGGCCTCAATCAGGACGATGGAGCTTTCGCGCAGGCGAAGGATTACCTTAGAGCTGAATTTCATTCCGGTGATATTCCAGACGGATTTACCCCTGGGGCCTATGCGTGCTTGCAGCCGCTGATGGTTGGAGAAGATAGTGAAGAAAACCCGGCTGCCTTAGGCAGCTCGGACACCTGGAGTGGCCTGAGCTACAGATCGGACGTACTGGCCAAGAAGATAGGCCAGTGCGCTGTATGCCTCGCGAGGCATTGCTCCGACTATGCTAGATCGTCGGGAGGCTGGGTCTACTTTGGAGACTTAGTACCGAAAATAAAAGACGACGGTTTTACTTTCCAATCGTACGCCCTGGCCGCACACAGCTTAGCTGCGCTGCCGCCAGGGATGGTCGAAGTTGTAGGATTCTTCCCCAATGATAGCCCCGGGAGTATTGGAACAAAAATCCACGCCATGCGGGAGCGACACAAGAGGGGCTCATTGCAAGAAGAAGACGGAAGGGAGATGCCGATACCCATATTATATAGAGCATGCCAGGGACATTCAACGTTCGCTGCTTCAATTGAAAGGATGTACGTCCCATATGACCCAGGCCAAGTCAGGAGTCACGGCTCTCTTCTTCATATCACAGACTTACAAACATTCTTGGAGTCTACAAGTGGAAGAGTTCGCTTCCCGAAGAGCGACTCCGGGCTTTGCCAGGGCGCAGATTATGAATTATTGCGGCTGCTTCCGGCTAACAATAGGCCAACTATGCCTGATCCCTCAGATATTCCTCCGTGGTTAAACCAGCGGAGATATAGACGTCCAGTCGTTGCGAGAAGTCTAGTGCCCATGAATAGCCCAGCTCAGGAAGGGGAGCCGCCATCGGTGGGGACTTGGCCCGCAGATGACACTCACCACTTAAGGCCACATCTCCCCAATCACCATGACCTATGGGATCTTGTTCCTGTTTTTACGGGCAGAATGCTTACTCGCTTCTCGCGCAGGGTTTGCCCAGACGGGACCCTAGTGCCCCGAGAAGTGCCGAGGTTCACTGACATCGACACAGCCGTCTCTCTTGTGAGACAGGCAGATCAGATGCGCTGGACGGTACTCTTCAATCGCGAGTTGTCTTCATACGAGGTCACCTTCGACAATGGGTCGATCATTGCCTGGGTACATACAGACGAGAGGATAATCATATCATGGAACCACTTGCCAAGATTGTCGACCGAGATCCAGGATCGAATTATATCAATCCCTTGGGAGGGCGACGGGAGGTTCCTGCGTGGCCGGCACCACTGGGTCAGGACAGGTTTTGCCAACTGTCCTGTCTGCAACTGTCCAGTCAAATGCAAATACAAGGTCGCGCACGATTACATGACCCAGACGTGGAACCACAAAGTTACCCCTCGGTCCTTAGAGGCGAACGGCCTCTTCATGGCTGTGGATCATGAAGAGGGTCTTTCATGGAATCGCCATGAATATAGAAAGGCGCGTGCAAAGAGGCAAGCGAGAGCTTCTGCCAATGTCATGAAAAAAACAAAACACCAGCAACAACAATCAGCAGGAGCGAAAATGGGCCTCTGGACAGTTTACTACGATGGTGGCCGCTGGCGCGATATTTGGCAATCGCCAGCCCGGCAACTTTCCAGGGTCCCAGAACGCGCCGAGGCTCAGCCTCCAGCGCGACATGTCCCTTTCTTTCAATATTTGAAACCTTTGCTCAGAAGGTTCATATCGTGACTTGAATATTCAGCCAGAAACGTGCACAGGCGAACCCCGCCTATTAATACCTGGTGGCCGAAACTGTGGGAAACTAGCTTTGACCAATACGCTCGCCCGAGATCCTGCCCAGCCCTGGCGGCCTTTCATTGGCCGGACGAAGAGGATGACTTAGTCACTCTTCGGACTGGCTGGGAGAGGTGGTTCAACAACATGACTAGAACAAATGTCTTTGTTCCGACGCTTAGTACAATGGATGGCGCGGTAAATTTAGGTAGACCGTGATTTGGCGCATTGGATGAACAAAATGGGAACAATGCCGGAGACAACAACCCTTCTGCGCGATTGCCAATCGCCTGGGAGAACAATTTTAGAGCGAGGCTGACTCGCAGTTCTCAGACTGTTTCAAGACGGGTTAGCATGTGTCGGGACAACCGTCTTATTGTCCCAGTGTTGCGACATGCCACCGGCGAAGCCGCGATGGCACGCGAACAATCACAAATGGATCTGGATCTCACAGCAATCGGCGGGCCTAAGGCCGCGCTGATAACTGACGGAAACATCATTCTTGACCATTCTGAGGGGCACGTATACTTTCACCGCGATGATCATTTGATCAAAATAAGGTTGTTCGGGAGAGAAGTTCGGGAAATTGCAGCCCATTATGTAGTTGAACGCACAGGCACAAACCCAACTAACCCCGGCAGGGTTACCCTGACCGGAACGACAGAACACGTGATCCCGGATATCATCCAGAACATAGTAGATGACAATTGGTTGGCACCAGTACAACAGATGCAACTGGGTCTTCGGCCCATAAGGATTTTTGCAATTTTTCGTGAAATAACCAGCTTCTTCATATCGGAAGATTACTTTATTGGTTGCCCGGGGTGAATCATTCGTCCCGATATGGCATGCACGGAAAATATTGCTTCGAAGAGAGGGACCGACGAGTATGCGTTGGACTGCCGCACCCGCGCCGCTGTTCAAACGGACGACATAATAGAAAAGTGGGCCCACAAGATGGGCAGGAAAGTGCAAGATGATGTCCGTCGCCACGGTGCTCTTATACAGGAAGCCATTTCTTGGCTCCAGGAAAAATATCCGGACCCTGGTACTGAATTCCAGGACAAAGATTATGGACCCTTCCGTACTGCGTGCGGAAAATATGGTGTCGCTGCAGCAACAGCTGCCAGGAGCTTAATACACTTCATGAGAGATCGTAGGATTAACAATCCAGACCACGGCGGCGAAGCCGAGATCGTGGGGCCACGGGCGCCGGCTGGACCGAATGCTAGACCTTTATCGCGCCCTCCGCCCCTTAGACCTGGCGTCTCAGACGTTCGGGTACCCGAAGAAGCCACCGAGCCCCCGCGTTCTGTCGCCGGCTCAGCCGTGACGACTAGGGGGACATACCCTCAGCACCCCAGCATGCGGGATCGGTCGGATTCACGGCGCGCGCGCGCGATGGGGCCATGGATGCTGCCGGCGGCGCGGCCATGGATGCTTCCGGCGGCGCGGCCATGGATGCTGCCAGCAGCGCTGCGGACAACAGCTACGAGTACGACCCGTCCAAGTCCTACCCGCGCTACGTGAACGGAACCCACGCCGGGTACTACGTCCATCGGAACAGGATCACGCGGCTGCCCGACGCCGAGTGCTATCAACATGGGAGCACCATTTACGCTTCCCATCAACAGGGACAGCATCGACGAGCGACACTGAAAAAGGACGAGGGCGGTCCCGCACGCCTCGTGGCGTGGAGGTACAGACGGGAAGATCGGCGTCGTCGAACCCGCCGCCTCCGGCGCCGCCCAGAACAGAGGACGAGCCCAACCCGTTTGAGGACTTGAGCTGAGTTTCGCCCGGTTGACTCAGTCGCGGCAGGCGCATGCAAGACAACTTCATCCACGCGCGGAACGCGTGTTGGATGCGAATGCCTCTGCTGGTCGGCTAAGCTGGTTCAGCGGAGAGAATTTATTTATCAAAATGGTGGGAAACGTCGAGCCTCTTCGGCCCTTGGCCCCCTGGCAACCACCGTCGAGCTGTAAAAGCTTTTTCGGGTTGGCTCTGGTGGTTGTACAAATGTACAGGCCAGGGGTTCTGTGGCGGGATGGTCTCTACGCGGCCCGCCGCGGGGGGGGGGGTAAATATGCTCCTCTCCGCCTCATATTAAACTAAACTTAACTTAGTTTGCATGCGCTGCGCTGTCCGCTGGAACTAACAGCTGCGTTCCGCAGCTGTATGGATGCTCGAACAAGCCAGCCTTGGCTTGCAGGAGAGAAAAGAAGCGCGCCAGCCCTCGGCCGTCGCGCGTCGTCGGTCGTAGGCCAGCCGGCCTCCTCCCTTCACATTCCTGATAGAGTAACCTTGCTTAACGGATACTTGTCTTATCAATGTATCATCCCGTCCCCTCTCTCCCTGAGCAGAGTGAACATGATATCATAATGACTGCAGCAGCAGCAAGAGGAGGAGGAGGAGGAGGAGGAGGAGGAGGAGGAGGAGGAGGAGGAGCAGGAGCGCGAGCATGATCAGGAGCAGGAGCAGGATCAGGAGCAGGAGGAGGAGGAGGAGGAGGAGGAGGAGGAGGAGGAGGAGGAGGGAGAGGAGGAGGAGGAGGAGGGAGAGGAGGAGGAGGAGGAGGAGGAGGAGGAGGAGGAGGAGGAGGAGGAGGAGGAGCAGCAGCAGCGGAAGGAGGAGCAGCAGCAGGAGCAGGAGCAGGAGGAGGGGGAGCAGTGGAGCTGGCCGAGAGCGGGGGAGGAGCCGAGGGCAGAGGCCAAGGGCAGGAGAGGAGGCGGGCCGAGAGTTGCGCCCGAGCGACAGCGCATCGGGGCAGATGCGGGCTTTTTCCTCGACGGAAAAGGAAGCCGCTGAGGAAAGGAGGGGCGTCCTGGGATGCGCCCCAGGTCAGAGCCCCGAGTGCGCCCGAGCGACAGCGCATCAGGGCAAATGCCGGTTTCCCTCCCGACGGAAAAGGAAGCCGCTGAGGAGAGGAGGGGCGTCCTGGGATGCGCCCCAGGTCAGAGCCCCGAGTCATCAGGGGTAACTCGGGTCAGGGCTGATTCGGGTTCGTTTTTCTGGACTCCGAGTCTGAGTTCGGGGTAGTCGAAGGCCAGACTGTCAGATTGGATTGGGCCCCAGGGGCCAATCTGGCCTGGCCAAACTGGATGATTTGGGTGTTTCGCCAGACTGGGTTCGCGTTGGTTCCCTCGCCAGATTGCCCCCGTTTGCCAGATTGGGCCTGCCAGATTGGCGCCTGCTTGGCTTCGACTACCCAGCAAGTCAGAGCCCCGAGTCATCAGGGGTAACTCGGGTCAGGGCTGAGTCGGGCTCGTTTTCCTGGACTCCGAGCCCGAGCTGCCCCCGGGCCCGAATTGCCCCGGATCATTCAGGCGTCCAGAGTCTCGAGTCATCAGGAAGAATGCCGGCTTCCCTTTAGGTTTCCCAGAGGGGGTCCGAGTAGATGGGGTCGGAGGATTGCGCCGCATCGCCGATGCATCGGCGATGCGGCTCGATGTGGAGCCCGATTTCCTTCACGTCGACGTCGCCGATGCGTCGCCCATGTCGACGATGCTTCGCCGGTGCATTGCCGATGCATCGCCGATGCATCGCCGATGTATCTGCGATGCGGCGCGATCCCCCGACCCCATCTACTCGGACCCCATCTAGGAGGCCTCTATTCCCTGTTCAGGAAATTGAAGCCGCTGAGAAAAGGAGGGAAACCCTAGGATGCACCCCAAGGGGGCCATTCGGACGCACCCTTATCGAGGATGGACGCCCCCTCATCGTATATCCCAAGGTGGGGCCCGAAACTGTTGGTCTATTCGAAACCCCAAGAAGCTTGGGATAGGGGTGGACATGTCCTTTGTTAGAGCGCGTGTTCATTCAGATTCTGACAATTTTACTTGCACGGCATTTCCCCTCCGTCCTGCGCCGCCCTTTCAAATAGCCGTGGGTCTAGCAGGCGCGCAAGTGAGTCCCGACCTGAAGGAAGTTCAGCGTTTTTTTTGCGAGCATCGCCACGCCCTTCCCCCCTCCCCCCTCAATGGAAGCAAACTTGCTGGAGTCTTAAGATCCACTATCTCATTCGATTCGCCCAGGACCGCAACGAGGCCCGAATTCGAGGCAAGACCTCCAGTTGAGCGACGCCAGAAAACGGGATCGATTGCGCGGACGCTCGCGCATAAAATTGCCCGCGTAAGCTCGCGCGTGAGCGCCCTGGCTTCCAATGTAGCGTACCGCAGTGGCGGCCAGCGGCGTATGGTCGTTAAGTCATCATGCATGAGACCCAGACTCGAGCACGCTGGAACTCGGGTTTGTCTACGCTTTTTGAGGAGCACGTCGTGGATTCCGACGGTCCAGTTCTCGGCCCCGTCGGGCCAACCCGACACGGGTACTTCGGCTGCCTGGGGGACCGCTACCGCGGGCGCTCCCCCAGCCCTCCCCGCCGGAGGGCCCACGCCGCACCGCAGCCATCGTACGCCCAACCCGGCCCGAGGAGGCTTCCAACCTTTCGGTGGGACGCGGGTGCCCCTTTTTGCGCACTCCCCGCCGCCCCCCCAGCTGGGTGCTGCCTGCGCCGCTCGCTGCTCCCATCCCCGGCCGTCGGAGACGTGGGCCCGCTGGGGCTCCGGGGCGCGCCCGATGCCCTCCACGCTCGCCCAGTTGAGCAGGCCTCTCGGGAGGCGGCCGGCGGCCCACGCGCGGCGGCTCCGAGGTGGGCGCTGTCCGTGCCGACGTGAGGGGGAGGGGGGAGAAGGGAGGAGAAGGGAGGAGGGAGGAGGAGTGAGGAGGAGGAGGAGGAGGAGGAGGAGGAGAAAACGGAGGGAGGAGAAGAGGAAAAGGGAGGAGGAGGAGGACGAGGATAAGAGGGGATGACGATTATGATGGATGCTGGTGATGATGCTGATGATGATGAGTATGACGATGATGAGTATGACGATGATGAGGAGGTTGATGCTGATGATGATGGTGATGATGATGATGAGGAGGATGATGCTGATGATGATGATGGCGATGCTGCTGATGATGATGATGGCGATGCTGCTGATGATGAGGAGGAGGATGATGCTGAAGCTGATGATGATGATGATGATGATGCTGATGCTGCTGATGCTGCTGATGATGATGCTGATGCTGATGATGAGACTGATGATGATGGTGATGATGAGGAGGAGGGGGAGGAGGAAAAGGGCCGGTGCAAACCCAAGCGCATCGAGGATATTGCAATACACCCTTCCTGTAAGTCCCCTCTGCACAGGCCCTGCAAGGATTAATTTTCACTGAGGGAAGTGCTCCAGGGGAAGACAACCATTTGAAAATCTTGAACTGTGACAGAACACGACTCCTGGGACTTCAACGCCGCGAATCACAGTTTCTCTTTCGTCTTGACGATCCTGAACGTGATAGGAGACTGTTCTTGGGATTACAACACCGCAAATGACCGCTACTGTTGCGTCTTGACGATCCTGAATCGTGCCAGAACGCTGTTCTTGGGATTTCATCACCGCGAATGGTCGTTATTGTTGCGCCTTGACGATCCTGAATCGCGCCAGAACACCATTCTGGGATTCCAACACCGCGAATCAACTTACTTGTTGCGCCGTGACGGCCCGACATCGTGCTGAATTTTCATTTCTGGCACGTTAGCCATGGGATTATTTGAACTCGTTATTCACTCTTAAAACGATTGCGCGCGAGGCTAAGGTGAGAATCACAGTATGAAAAGGAATCGACCTCCAACCGTGAACCTCTTGCAAGCATTCAAGACAAGAATGCGCAGCGCTAAGGCGAGAGCCACATTTTGAACAGGGACCGCCGTCCATCCGTTAAACCTCGGCAAGCTTTAGAGTCAAATGTGCACGGCGCTAATGCGAGAGCCATATTTTGAAAGGAACCGCCCGCCGTCCGCGAATATCTTGCTAATTTTCAAGATGGAATGCGCGGCGCTAAGGCGAGAGCCACATTGTAAACAACCCGCCTCCCACCCGTGAGTCTCAACACACTTAGGAAAGTGCGAGGCGCTAAGGCGAGAGCCACGTTTTGAAAGCGGCACGCCCTCCATCCGCGAATCCCTTGCAAATTCTTGACGCTTCTCGTGTCCCCACCAGGGTTTCACCGCCGGGACGTCTACGCTGGCTTGAGCGGTCAATTCGGGTTATTTTGACCCTCGCACGTGCATATGCCACTGCGGCCAATTAGCTCCGTTCGCGCCCCCGTTCGTTGTTGACTCGCTTCCTGACCTTCGCCAGGGAGCCGCCGACCAAGAAGAGGGCCCCCACCAGCCTGCCCAGAAGCAGTTGCCAGAGGAATTGCTGGGATGAGGGCAGCGTGGAAGCACGCAGTGGGACGGGCCGCCGTGGCAGCGCAACTCGGGACGCGGACGCGGTGGGCACACTTGTGGAATCATCGACAAGAGTCCCTTGCTGCGCCCCTCCTCCTCCTCCTCCTCCTCCTCCTCCTCCTCCTCCTCCTCCTCCGGCTTCAGTTGGTGACTGTGGGGCGATGCGTTGGATTTCGCTTGCCTGCTTTTCTCGGGGGTGGACAGAGCCCCCAACAGTGGCACGTCGATTCGTGAGCTGTCCGCTGTCGGTTCTCGAGAGGGCGCCGTGGCCGTTATTTTCCAGGCTTGCGCCCGCCAGGTTTGGGCCTCGGGTCGTTTTCACTAAACCACGTTTTACTAAAGGGGGGTCTGTCCATCCCCTATTGTAAGGATCTGGAGGCGCCTGGTGCGCAGGCGGGGGAGGAGGAGGACGGTGAGGAGGAAGCGGGGAAGGAGAGGAGGAGAGCGAGACGGAACGCGGCACGCGCTTTAGTTTTTAGCTTTTAGCTTTTAGACCTGAATGTCGTACCCCTCTCCTTATGAACAGTGGGGGTCAAGGCTCAATAACCAGCAAGGATCAGGAGGGGAAAAAACACACACAGACACAATGAATCGTCGATGCCCAGGAAAATATGGGAGAATATGGGAAGTGGGGGGGAGACAACAAAAAGCAGAACATGTGCAAAAGAGATCGGGAATCTTTGTATTTGTGTGTGTGTGTGTTTAGGTGAGTGTCCTTGGGCCCCTTCAGTGGAAGGGCCCCCTTTTTGCAGGGCCTGTGCTGGGGGGGGGTCCTGCAAAGGCCCTGTGCAAGAGTGTGAGTTTTGCAGGCCTCCTGGGGCGGTCTTCGGCCCCATAGCCCAAATAGGGGGGGGGTCCTCAATTCGGGTCCCCATCCCCTCGGAGGCTCAAGAAGGGCGTCTTAGGGCGCTCTTGGGGCCCCCTTGGAGCCCTGTTGGGACCCTCTTGGGCCTCACTTGGGCCGTCTTGGGGCCACCTTGGTGCCCCCAAAGCCCATCGGAAGCGAAAGGGCGAGACAGCAAACACAAATAGCTTTGATTGTGTTTGAACGAGTTGCGCCTCTTTGGGGGGTCCTTGGAAGGCTCGGAGGGCCCTTGGAACCGTCTTGGGGTTGTCTTGGGGCCTCTAAGAGGTATGTCGGAGGTTATCTTGAGCCATCTTGAGCTATCGTGAGCCTGGACTGTCCTCCGTCTGTGAATCTTTTGCAACTTGCACGCTTACAGTCAGTCCGCATAGTAGGGGTGACCAATTTCCCAATGTTGCCCTTGCATCCTTCCCCTTCGGCCCATCCTTGGCAGTTTTCGCTGGCCGCGCCCCGTCCGCACAAGGTGTCGGCATGGCCTTCCGAGGCCCTTGCATCCTTATCGTGCGCCTTTATTTTACGCGTTGATTGTAAGGGTCATAGTGGTGAGGAAATATCAGGCCATACGCCCAGCCCACCTTACGGATAGGTCTCGGGATGCGACAGGGAGGACTTGTTCATACGGAGAAGGAAAGGCGGAGGAGGAGGAGGAGGAGGAGAAGGAGGAGGAGGAGGGATGACGACGAAGAAGAGAGGGGAGGAGGAGGAGATGGAGGAGGAGGAGGAGGAAGAGGAGGAGGAGGAGGAGGAGGAGGAGGAGGAGGGGGAAGAGGAGCAGGAGGAGGACCACTGCAAACCCAAGTGTCATCAACGCAACGATGTTGTCATAAACCCTCCCTCCAAGCTCCCTCATCATAGGCCTCCGTAAGGGTTCTTTTCCACTGTGGGACCTGCCTCGCTGGAAGCCAACCGTTTGAAGACCCTGAAGCATGCCAAAACATCCTTCGCGGGACTCCAACGCCACGGATCAGCTTGATTGTTGCGTCTTGGCGAACCTGAATCGTGCCAGAACGACATTCTTGGGCTGTGAACACCGCGCATCAAAGTAACTGCCGCACCCTCAGAGTCCTGGTTCTTTCATGAACACCAGTTCTGGTACGTTGACAATGGGATCCCGTGAACATTTTGCAGTTCTCAATGAGGAATGTGCGCGGCGCTAAGACGAGAGCCTCATTTTGAAAACGAGCCGCCCTCAATCCGTGTAGCTGCTGCAAGTTTTGAAAGCAAATGTACGCGGCGCTACGGCGAAAACCGCATTTTGAAAACGACCCGGCCTCCATCCGTGAAACTGTTGTAAGTTTTGAAAACGAATTTGTGCGGCGCCTAGGCAAGAACCACATGTTGAAAACGACCCGCCCTCCACTTGTGAAACTGTTGCCAATTGTTTAGCCTCAGGGTCACAAGTGCTGAGGATGTCTCAAGCGAAACGCCCGGCCCGCCCTTTCGACCAGCATCGGGTCGTGGGCGGAAAAGAGGGGGGTAATGACTAGGGGGGGGGATATCGTGGCGGGGGCCATGATATTTTCCCAGATTTCATGGCGCCTCTTCTTATTTCAGTACGTCCGTGGCCCCCCCGCTGGGCCGCGCACATGCCGCCGGTCATGATTTGCACCCCCCCCTCTTGGACACCCCCCTCTTTGCCGCTCCCGATCGGGGTGTGACAGGGAGAAATCGTTGATAAAGTCCAGGACTGGAGAAGGAGGAGGAGGGCGCGTGGCTGCTCGCTGGAGGCCTCTTGTCCTGCTGCTCCCCCCCGCTGCCTGTTCGGGGGGGGAGCGGGCCGCGCCCGCGGCAGCTCCGGCACCGGGAGCACGGCACCGTTGTCAACGTCGACGCGGCCGGGCGGGAGCGCGAGCGCCCCAGACGCCCCAGGGGGTCGTGGGCGTCGCGTGATTGCGGGGCGATGCATGGGGGCGGCAGCGAGGGCTGCAGAAGAGGCGCCCGCCGGGGCCCTGCAAGGGGGCCCTGCAGGGCCCCGGGAAGGAGGCCCTGAAGGGCCCGAGAAGTGCACTGCTCGCTGCCCCTCGAGTTCGGGCCCCCCACGGAAGCGGCGGCGCCCACGCGCACAGGAGTCGTGCCCCCCCGAGGGGCATGTCGAGCAGTGCTCAGAGCGTGAATTACCTACCCCGCTTTCGCTTCCAGGCAAAACCAAGCCATACCATGCGCCTCCTCGTCAAGCGGCCTGACCAGTACAGGCTGCAATTTGGCATCGTTTGGTATCTCTTGGAAGCGAGGGTGGTCAAAAGCGAGGTAGGTTTGTTTTCCCCCTAAGTGCGTTTTCAATCGTCGGCCTGGACACCCATGGGGCCGTCTGGCGGCGATCTTGGGCGGTTTGGACCGGATCATCCCCCGCGTGGGCCGCCCGGACAGTCTTCGGGGGCTCTCTTGCCCCGTTTCGGAGCCCTTTTTGGGACCGTTCTGCGGCTTTCCTGCGCCGTTGCTATGGTTTGGGGGGCCTGCGTGGATCGCCCGGACGCCGTCTTGGAGACTTGTTGGGGGCCTTTTGAGCTGGCGAGGGTCGATCTTGGAGGCTTCTTGGGCCGTTTCGCGCCGCGTGGAAGCCGAATGGGCGAATATGCTGGACATGTACGGTTTCCCCCGGGGAATGGGACGATGTTTGTTTCTGGAGGGCCTCTTTGGGGCGCCTCGTAATATTGTTTCAAACGTCTTGGGGACTTATGGAGCCGTGTGGAGGCAATCTTCTGGGTTTGGGTCGATCTTTCGTCGATTCGTAGCTCTCTTGGACAGTTCCGGGATACTTTGGAACCTTGTTGGCCCGTTTTGGGGCCTCTTGAGGCTCCGAGTGTGCGGATGATGGATTTGCCCCCCCCCTCCACCCCACCCGCCTTTCCCTCCCAAACCGGCCGGACCAGTCCCCCGGGGGAGAGGTTTGGGGAGGGGGGAGCATCTCACACGCCGTGACCCCAAGGGGTCGGCGGATTTGTACAGTGCGATTGTGTGCTTCGCTACTTGGCCGGGCCATTCCCATGGTTATTTCCTCCGTATCTCTCCTCTTCTGTTTTCTTCCCCCTCTTCCCGCCTTCTGGTTCCTGATCCCGCCTCGTTCCTCCCACATCCCTCCTCCTCCTCTTCCTCCTTCGCCTCCTTCCCCGCTTCAATTACACATCTCGGCAGAGCAACGCCATGGCGCAGCACCGCGCATCTCGGCTCGGCACCACTCAGCGCCGCGCCCGTCACGTAGGGGCGCTGAGCGGCGTCGTTGTGTGGCAGGTTCCCCGGTCGTCTCCCAGAGGCTCCCCGATGGATCTCGGGCAGTGCCAATGGGGATCGCCTTTTAGGGGGGCCACCAGCTCCTCCCGAGGACCGACGTTCCAGGATCGAAGCTCGATCAGGAGGGGAAACAACACACAGACACAATCAATGGCCGATCCCCAAGAATTTTTTTATAAACAACTAAGGAGAAAAAGCGGGAATCCTGATACTATTTGTGTGTGTGTCCCAGGGCCCCTTCAGTCGAGGACGTCTGCTTGGACGTCTGGGGCTGGCTTGGGGGCTGTGGTGTGTCCTGGGGCACCCGCTTGCTACAGGGGCCTCGGCGCCTCCACGAGGGAGTGGCGCCCCCCAGCGCTTGCACCCCTTGGCCCTGCCTGGGGACCGGTCGCGTCAGATCAGCACAGGCCGCGGAGCAGGTGCAATGGGATCGGCCACACAGAAGAGTAACCCTTCGCCAGAGTGACCTTTGGTGCGCGCTCACTGGGGTCCCTCGATCGCCGTGCTCGGTGCGATAGTAGCGTCTTGCGCGCTTGTGTCTGGCCTCCTCGCGCCCCCCAAAAAGCCGCGCACCAAAGGTCACTCTTGCCCAGGGTCACTCTTACGTGCAGCCGATGGTATGGCATGGAGGGAGAAAGACTCAGAGGAGGAACAGGTACCAATACCGCTACCCTTCGCCCGTTTTGCGTTGTTTCGGCCTCCTCGGAGGCTCTCGTTGTCACCGCTGGATTCGGCTCGAAATCCTGGTCAGAACGGACCCCGGGAGAGGTCCGGGGAGTAGCGGTGTCGGTACCTTGTTGTTTCCCCAAAGACGGGCCGGGAGTGGTTGGCTTGTGTTGATTGGTTGGTGCGCCTGTGGGATCGCACGAGATCGCGGGAACGCCGCCTATGAGAGCGAGGAGACTGATACACGCCCAACCAGGGAGCGTGCTGAGTGGACAACGTCGGACAACCCGCAATTCTGGGATCGGTTAGATGATTGGTTAGGGCGTCGATGGTCAAACCGCATCTTGAGGACGAGTAACTTGTCAAGGGTATTTTTGCATCCTTGCCTATTCGGCCCCATACCTGGTCTCTTTCGCTGGCCAGCCCACCCAACAGGCTTCATGGGTGTCCATGGGCCGTGCATCCTGACAGCGCATCCCTATGATCCTGGAGCCTGGGATGCTTTGACGTTTGCGATGTCCAAGCTTCATTCAGTCTGGATACTTGAAGCGAATCTAAGCCCAGATGTTAGTCAGCATCCTGACAGCATGCAGTGTAATACTTGTCTCGGCAAGGCAGAGACGGGCAGCCGGTTGCTCGAGATTCCCACGGAAAGGCGATCCTGAAGTAGCGGTGCAACGAAAGACTCGAGATCGCAGGATATCGTGCTTGTTAACGCTCTTTGACAGTGCTGCCACGAGTTTTGACGACGTAGGTTTCGCGATATGTTCGCAGCCTGAGTTCGCGTCGCGGCGACGACGACGACGCCGAGGGCGCCGACGGCGATTGCGACAACGCTGATGCCGACGATCGCGACGGCGACGGCGACAACGACAGGCTCAAGGCGGGGCGACGGCGACGACGAGGGAGACGGAAGCGACGACGAACTGCTGGGCGCGGGCGGCCCTGCGACGGCCTTGGCGGCGGCGGCGACGACGACCACGACGACGACGGCGACCACGACGACGACGACGACGACGACGACGACGACGACGACGACGACGACCACGACGACAACGACGACGACGGCGACGACGACGAAGACGAGGACGACGGATACGGCGGCGGCGGCGACAACGACGACGTTGACGACGACGGCGACGACGACGCCGAGTGCGCTGTCGGCGAGGGCGCCGACGGCCAGGGCGACGGCGGGGGAGACGGCGAAGGCGCTGACGGCGAGGGGCGCGGCCGAGGCTGGCGCAAGCACCACCAGCGGCTCTGGGACACGACCCCGCTGCCGACGCAGCAGCCCGCGCCCAGGGAGCAGGCCTCCCGACGCCGCCGGCCGTTCGCCGTCGACGGCATCGTCTACGTCGTCGTCGCCGTGGCTGTCGCGGTAATCGTCGTCGTCGGTCGTCGTCGTCTTCGTCGTCGTCGCCGTCGTCTTCCCTGTTGTCGCCGTCGCTCGTCGAGGTGCCCTGGAGTGATGGGTCTGCTTGCCACCACCACCACCACCACAAAAAACGCTACTCTAGACAGCTTCGCGGGGGGTGTGGAGATCGTGGGGAGTGCTGCGCATTGGGTAGGTAGGCCCGCGCCCGCGGGGCGGGCGCGCGACACCTTGCTCGCGTCGCCGCGCCCCGCGGGAGAGTGCGGGTGCAGCGAACCCAAGGCACTTGCTGCACCAGCGCGCGAGGGAACACCCATCGCCGCATTCGCACGAGGCGCCCAAAATGCTACTCCTTTAGCCTTCATCGTCGTCGCTGGACGACACGTCGCCGTGCGCTTCCTTGATGGTTGCCGCCTCCTGTTCGTCCTTACTTAAATAGGCCGGGAAAGCCGCAGAACGCTTATCTCCGGCGCGTAGGATGTCTGCCAGCCGCGAACCTTGGACGGCCATGTTTTTTTGCGCGTGCCCCCTGCGAAGATCGTGCGTGCGATACGCATGATGCTGGGACACCCCGAGCTCATGCTGGGCTGCGCGCGGCGCCGTTGAGACCACGTCTGGGCGGAAATGCTCGATCGGCTGCCCGGATTTGACCTCGGCGCAAAGTTTGCCCAACGTGTGCACGGGGCACGTTGTTTTACAGCGCGCGCACCAACAGGTCTGCGACATCGTGATCGGCGAGGCGCGTATCTTGCGCCAGCGCAGAGTAAGCGAAATCGACTTGTCATCAGACCGTAGGCAGGACTTCGGCTCGCCCGCCTTCGGTGGATCGCTTGCACGAGCGAGCATTCGCAGCGCTCGCCCTGAAGGCTGGTGGGCGAGATGCTTCAGAAATGTCGCGAGAAGCGCCTCGCGAATGAACATTCTTGGGCGAGCTTGCCAAGTATTGCGCGCCTGCAATGCTCGAACAGCGCGCGCAACTGCAGGGTTTGCAAAGGCGTCGACCGATGCGCGTAACACGATGCACACTAAGTTTACGTGCGAGAGATAATTGTCGAACGTGTCTTTGCAGCGCAAGTGCGCGCTCCACAACGCCAAGCCGTCTGGCGCGGGTGGGGCGATGGATTCCGCGTCGCAGCCGAGCACTGTCATCGAAAATGTTGCCCACCAGCGGGGGCCGCTCATCGCGCTGGGCCACGTCGTAGGGCAGCTACCCAAAATGGCGGCAGTTCTGACAAAGTTTGACCAATCGCTTATTCCGCGCCGCGCGATCCCCTGCCGCAGGGCCTCCACCTCGCGGCGAGGGCTCGCGCTCGGCACAATCGCGCGCCGGCTCGCAATGCCGATAGCCAACTCAATATCTCGCACGGTGCCGCACCCAGCGGCTAAGTCAGCACATGTGGCCGCTCTCCGTCGGACGCGGCGGCTGCGGCTGCGGGGCGCGCGTTCGGGCGCGTCAGGCGCGGGGGGGCACTCGTCACCCGCTCTCCGCGCGGCTGCAGGCAATGTCTTTGCTTCGTTAATTTGTGCAAACAAGCTGTTCCGCATGGCGTTGGGACTGACGCCTCGTTCACTGTCTGCGTCGGGAATGGGCTCAAACCATCCGCATCGCGCGAACTGCAGATCCTGCAGCGCGAGTATACCGCGTCGCCCCCGCAGCTCCACCAGCGCGAAAATGGTTTCAGGTGGAAGCGTTGGCAGGGCATTACGCACTTCATGAAACAGCGACATGGTTCTCTTCTGGCCGAGATCTCTGCCTCGAACCTGTGTCGGCAGCGCTATGATATGTGCGGCGGCGCGACTGGCGCTGGGGCAAGACCGCGACTCCCCGCGCGACTTGCGACTTGCCAAAGCGCGCGACAAGTCTGCCCCATCCCGTGCGACGCTAGGCTCGCCTCGTACTGGGGCGAGGGGGCCGCAATGAAAACCTTTATGCTGCGCCTCGCGCCGTGGCCTGCGCGCGACCGCGCCAGCGCTGCGCCCCGCCACTTTCCGCGCGCGCTCGCCGAGAGAGCGCGGGCAAGGAATGTGCTTGGAGCGAGGAACTCCGCCGCACTCAGCTGCGGCGTCACTTATTCGCCCCTAGCAGACGCAATTATTTACACTTCTCTCGTGACGGGAGGCCGGCGACATTCTCGTCCGACGGCGCTCGGTCGAACGAGGCCCTGCATCCAATGCGCGAGATGAGGTGCCGCAGCGCATGAATATTTCGCGAGTGGTCCCAAGCAGAGGCGCGGCCACTGCGCGCCGCTGCCTCCGGTCCAACGTTGCCAGACCAAATGACAAATCGATTATTTGCCAACCTTTCATAGGAAGTTGCCAGCCTTAGCGCCATGGCGAGCAACTCGAGCGCCATGATCTGGGAGTCGCTTCGTGGTGCCAGATCCGCCAGCAAGCCGTCGCCCGGCGGGGCGTCAGTCCAAAAGGCGAGGCCGTCGATAAATCAAACGGCGGCCAGCCTCGGCTCGGACCGCCCACGGGTGCCTGCAAAAAGGCGCGCTTCTCGCCGTTCTGGCGGCAATCGCGGCTTGGCCCGGTGCACTCTGAGATCCAGTACGTCCGCCCACCAGGAGAGCGCGAGAGCCAGCGGTCCTCGGACTTCGCCACGCCGCGAATGCTGTTGCGAGAACAGAGGTTGGGGAGCATTGTGCGCCCTAGCCTTTCGAGGCAGCGTTGCCTTGCCCAGCGGAGGGCGCCAGCCAACTTGCTGGCCTGACCGGCGCATGACTTCTCGGCGTCGAGCGCCTGCCTGATCAACGACGCCCATTTGCGCGCCTTCTTCGGCGCCGAGAACAGGTGGGCGCCAGCCAGAGAAGACGACGCGTGGAAGCCTAAGATCTCCAGCGCGTCGCCACACTCCAACTTCCTGTCGGATGCCCCTCGTGGGCGCAGCAACGCACGCACGAGTCTTGCCAGAGAGGCCATGGTGCGCTCCTTTGCTTCAGGCGCGCACGGGCCAAAGAAGTCGTCCACGTATCAGAGGGTGGCGATTCGCAAAAGCTTTCGGGCGAGATGAGCCAGGGTTGCGCCCGCGCGGCCCCAGCCGAATGCCGCGGCCAGCGCTCCAAACATCATCGTTACATGACCCGTGACCCAAGTGTTCCCGTCATTTACGTAGGTGCTGTACGCGGCCCACCGATAGGCGGAATCTATGTCCGCCTTGAACAGAGCCGGCGCGCATCCATGCCGACCGCGAAAGAAGCGCATCGCGTCGACGAGCACGTCCGCGCCGTCGAGTTGCAGTCGCCCCGCAGGCTGGTACGCCGCGTTGACGCCGCCCCTGGGCTCGTCGTCCACAGCGCGGATTTTTGGCGCCCCGTCCTCTTTTACGCTTTGTATTATTGAAAACGGTGGCGAGAGGCGCGCCCTGCTGAGGTCAGCATCGGCGACGAGAACCGGAGACGTCATCCGCGACGTGGCTGCGTCGGCAAGCTCGCCATCGCACAGCGCCGAGGAGTTCGCATCCCCCCTTAGAGACGAAACAATATCTTTGTTGTGCGTTGCGGACCAGGCCCGCAAGGTCTCGGCGGAGATGGACTTGGGGAAAGCCTTCGCGGGGCCGCTCCCCGCGTGGGGCAGCTTGCCGAGGAGAGGCGCGCCGCTGCGAAACGAGTCGGCCGCGCCCGGGTCGCCGTAGCTCGTTATGTCGAGCAACTCGGCCAAAAGCTGCCCGTTGGCGCCGTCGGAGATGGCTCTCGTCGCCTCGTCCGCGCCGTCGAACCAGCGTTGCACTGATCCGCCCCGGCGGAGCGCTTGGCCCCAGTCTTCCAGGCGCGACGGCATATTGTTTCGGTGGCGCACTACTTCAGCGCATCCCATGGACGCCCCCCATTCAATGGCGCTCCGAACATCTTTCCCGATATCCCCGGGATGGCGCGGTAGGAGAACTTTATTTGAGTGCATTTGGTCAGAAATTCAATCTTCCTTTCGTCACCCGTGACGAGCTTGCCTGCCGCGCGACGGGCCGCGGCGCTTGCGCCTTGCGCGCCTCGAGCCGCGGCTTGACCGCGGCGTCGCCTTTCAAATGTTCGCGAGTCATGGCCGTCGCGGGCGGGCGCGCGCGGGCGCAACTTCCCGGGGGCGCTGCCGGCGTAGGCGGCGCAGCGCGCACCCCCGCCGAATTGGCGGCCTTTCGAAACGCAGCGCCAGCGCGCGCGACGATCGTTTGGACGCGCCGCGCGGGGGGCCTTAAGCTCCGCAGGGGAACCTGCGATTAGCTCGACAGCCTCGCCCCCGTGGTATTCAAATGCCACCTCTGGGCTCTGAGCGACGCCTGCTAAATAGACTGGGACCGACGTCGCACGCGCGCGGAACGCGCGGCGCCTGCCGGGCGCCGCGCGTCAAGTCAGCGTTATTGATATCTGGCCCTCTTAGCCCGCGGCTCTTCGCACTCACCGCGATCGCCCTCGGCGCGGCAGCGACCTTGCCCTTGCTGGCGCCCTTTGCGCTCCTGCCGTTGCCCTTGCCGCCTTTGGCGCCACCTTTGCCACCTTTGCCCCCGTGGAATGCCGCGCGCCCCTTCGCGTCTCTGTCGTGCCCAGCTTCCGCTGTCTGGAGCAAAGTCGCATCCACCGCAGCGGCGGCTGTCTCAACGTTGAACGATTCGTCGCCCGCAATAGACCTCTCAGCCCAGTTGCGCCGACAGAGCTCATCATATACGAGCGCCAGCTGGCCGCCCCGATTGGCCCGCGGCGCCTGCGCGGCCACCTGGCGCGGGCCGCGCGCAGAACATGCGCGTCACGCGACCAATTTTGCGCTTGGCGAATCGCGAGCCTTGAGGACAATCTGACGGTGGCTGTCCGTCGCGGCCAACGACATCTGACTGGCGCAGACGCAGGCTGTGGCGCACCTGCGCGCAGGCGAAAGCCGCGTTGCGCGCGCGGCGCAAGTAAGTTGTCGCGCACATCTCGAGCGCTGAGTGCCAGTGCGAGAAGGCCAGCGATCTGGATTTGACCGAGCTGATTGCGCCCTCGTCCTCCGTTACATCCTTCGCGCCTTTTACCTCTGCCCACCTGGGCAAGAATGTCTTGAAGTCTGCATGGCATACGGGCGCTTGACGCCGCCGCGCAGCTGCTTTTTTCACCTCCTTGTCCAATGCGTCCACCGCCGCGGAACGCGGCCAGAAAGGCTGGCTTAAGTCCTTGATGGGGGCCGCTCCTCAACGCCCCCTGTAGGTCGTCGCGAGACCAAGGTTCGGCCGCAGCCCCGCTGCGGGGCGCGCTGGCAGCGGAGGCCGAGCCCGACGCGCGCCGCTCCTCCTCGAGCAAGGTCTTCGCGTCGGACATGATCCTGGCAAGGAAGGACCGCTTGCCTGTAGTCAGATCGCCCGTCAGCGACTCCGCGGCCGCGAAAACCAAATCGCGCGCGGACGTCAGCTCGTTTTGTTTTTTGCGAACGAGCAGGCGCGCCATCGCCGCAAACGCGGGCGGGCGCGTCGCCTGGCAAGCGCGCGCAATTCGCAATCCACTCTCCGCCGCGTCTGGCATCGTCATGAAATGCCAGAAATTCAAGCAAAGACATACCCTGGTTGGGCGTCTCAACGGCCATCTCGCCGCGTGCCGCACTTGCCGCGCCGGCGCGCGCCCTCCGCGACTTCTGTCCGCGGAACTGCCTGCGCTTGCGCGGAACCGCACCGCGCGTTGCCGTGCGCTTGAGTTCGACGACACATTCGCATTGAGCGGAGTCGTAGCCGCGATCGCCTGGTTTGGTCGTGTCGATACGATCGTCTGGACAGGGTCACGAAGACACCGAACCGTCGACACACGGTCGCTTGACACGATCTAAGTATGTAGAAACATTCGCGGTCACCTCACACGGTCGCGCGTATGGCACACTTGGCTAATTTAGGCACTATTTGCCTCGTTTGTGCGCCCTTGGCTGCGTTTGGTACTCTTGGCCGCGTTATGCAAGTTTCACAGCGTTTAGCACTTGGCCGCGTATGGCACTCTCGGCCGCGTTTGGCACTTTTCGCCGCGTTAGGCACTCTTGGCCGCGCTAGGCACTCCTAGGCTGCGTTAGGCACCCTTGGCCGCGTTTGACTTTCTTCGCCGCGTTAGGCTCTGTCTAGGCCGCGTTTGGCACTCTTGGCCGTGTTAGGCACTTGATGCCGCGCTTGGCACTCTTGGCCGCGTTTGGCACTCTTGGCCGCGTGAGGCGCGCTAGGCCGCGTTTGGCACTCTTGGCCGCGTTTGGCACTTTAGGCCGCGCTTGGCACTCTTGGCCGCGCTTGGGCACCTTAGGCCGCGTTAGGCATTCTTGGCCGCGTCGGGCATTATTGGCCGCGTTTGGCTCTCTAGGCCGCGTTTGGCACTCTCTGGCCGTGTTTGGCACTCTTGGCCGCGTTTGGTATTGTAGGCCGCGTTAGGCACTCTTGGCCGCGATGGGCACGCTTGGCCGCCTAAGGAGAACGCCGCTACCGCGGCAAGCCGACGCGCGCGCGGAGCGCGCAGGCCTCGCGATCGGCCGTTGCGCGCCCCCGCGTCGCGCGTCGTGCGCGGTGGTATGTTTACCCTCCCCCCGTCGCGGGGAGAAGGTCATGAAGGGGACCAAGACCCAAAACACGAAACACACGAGGACATGAACGCGCCCCCCTTTTCCGACCTCTTACCCACACGCCCCACCCGCCACCCCCTCCCCGCGGGCCGCGCGGCGATTCGCGGTGCCCGCGGCGGGGGGGAGGACGGAGAAACGCTGCTAGGTACGCGTTTTTGTGACAACGAACAAAAATGCATAGTGTTCTGCCCCATAAGTTGGAGGGGGGACGGCGGAGGAGGAGGAGGAGGGGGAGGAGGACGATGCGGAGGAGGAGGGGGAGGAGGAGCAGCAGGTCCCCCTCCCCCTCCAACTTATGGTGGTGGTGGTGGTGGAAAACACGCCCATCATGGAGCTCTCGGCGGCCCCCCGCCGGCCCCTCGGCGGCCCTTCGGCCGTCAAGGAACGGGGCCTGTCATGGCCCTCTCGGCGGCCCCTCGGCGGCCCCTCGGCCGGGGATCAACGAGCGGCATTGAGAGTGTAGTCCCGCACGCGTGACGAATGGTAACGAGCAGGGACAGAGCAAAGCCCCAGGCGAGCGAGGCATTGACAGTGCAGCTCAACATTGGCACGGTGGTGGCCGCGGGGGAGCGCCGGGGTTTGCACATCGTTCCTGGTCCCGTGTGGGTCTCTTGGCGGCTCCTCTGCGGCCTTTAGGGTCAGGAGACAAACGGGCGGTACCGACCGCGCGCTCGCCGCCGTGGGGAGCTGGTCGGCGTGGTGCTCCACCGGTTTATCGTCCGAAGGCATGGCGTGTCTTCCGCCGTGACACGTTGGCGGGTTCGCCACGCCGGCATGTCAATACGGCAGGCTCGCGTCGCGTCGACTGGCGGCGATCCCGCCCGCCGCCGGTGTCCAACATTGTACGCCGCCGGCGACCCAGAATCGGTCGATGTTGAACGATCTGACGTTTTAGAAACGGCCGATTGATCAAGGATGAGCGATCCCCGCGGTGTCAGGAAACAACCCTGGGGTCGAGACGACCCGAACTTGCGGTATTGTCTCTGCTCTTCCAGTATCGCTCCCCCTTGTGTGGGCGTCGAGGGGGTCCACCGGGGTGGCCCATGTCCACCCCCTCCATGCCAATCGATTTGCCAGAGTCAAGATAACAAGCTGCCTCTAGGTTTCAGTCGGACTTTCCCTCTACAGGGGGTAAAATTCAAAAATAGTCAAGAATAGTTTTTTTCGTTATTTTTTGACCATTCGGGGGTACTTTTTGAGCATTTCTATATTTTGTCGAACATCCCCCTGTAGGGGGACACGCCCGACTTAAATCTAAGTGCCAGGGGGTCCATGGTCGACTGGTCGACATCTTTGCACCGCACTGCCCATGCCTCTCCGACTGCGAGTTTTTTTTGTTCGGCGCCTCTTCTGGAGCCCGAGGCCGCCAGAGAGCTCCATGCGTGAGGCGCGCGGCACGTTCCGGGCGCGGCTCCCTCCTCCTCCTCCTCCTCCTCCTCCTCCTCCTCCTCCTCCTCCTCCTCCTCCTCCTCCTCCCTCTCCTCCTCCCCCTCCTTCCCCTCCTTCCCATCCTCCTCCTCCTCCTCCTCCTCCTCCTCCTCCTCCTCCTCCTCCTCCTCCTCCTCCCCCCTCCTCCCTCCCTCCTCCCCTCCCCCTCCTCCTCCTCCCCCTCCTCTTCCCCCCCTCTCCCCCTCCTCCTCCTCCTCCTCCTCCGTTGTGTGGTCACTCGTAGGAGCCTCAGAGGGTCCCAGAATTCTTTGCGGTTCTGTCGACATTTGGACGAACGGGCGAAGAGGGGCGGTCGAACTCTGGACGGAATGTGGTCACAACACGAGGTTCATGACAGGGCCGCGGAAGTCCACGGAGGCCCCCACGAAGTCTCGCCCGGCCTCCGCGGCCGCCTGCGCACGAGAACGTTGGTTCGTCCTCTGGCGAAAACGGGCGTGAGCTGCACGAGACCGTTGACTCGTCCTCTGGTGAAGACGGGCGTGACGAGTGCGGGCAATACTTCTGTCCATATCCACTGCAGTATGGAGTTTCGGGCTCCCTTCCCAAGAAACCCACGGCACACTGGATATGGATAGATTTGCCCCCTAGAGGCTCGATTTTTATCCATATCCAGTGGGCCTCGGTCTTGTGGCGCCGCTTCCAAAAAAGTCCACGAGGCATTGGATATGGACATGAATCTTGCCCGCAACGAGGGGGAGGCGGGCGGGTCAGAGCACGAGTCGCGCGGGCGCCGTCTCGGAATGCCTCGGCATGTGTGTCGCTCCCAGAGGCCCCCGGCGCGGAGCGCGGCGTGGCCAGGGCCGGGGGGGGCGGGGCCAATCACGGGCGTGATCGCGAATTGCAGAAAGGAAAACCGGGCTCGGCTCGTTACAGTGATCGGAGGTGGATCGACCTCCTACCCTGACACGTCGATGAAGGAATTGGTCGTTTTCGGTTCGCGAGAGGGGGTCGCGGCCGCCAATTTTGCGGGTCCAGGTCCGTCGGTGTCGGTCCCAGGCCGTTTTCACTAAGGGGAGGTTTACTGAAGGGAGGTTTGTCCACCGCGGAAGTGAGGTCTCAGCTCTGCTGCGTCTTGGTGGCTGTTTTCCGTGGCCCACGTCGAAGCCGACGAGCAGGCTGGCGTTCAGTGCGAGATCTCCAGAAGCCCCACCCCCCTTGTTGGTTTGCGGTCCTGGGGCTCGAGGTGAGATGGGCCCGCGGAGGCCGACGTGAGGAAGCAGGGCGGGACCTAAACGCTTTCTGCTGCACTGCGGCTGTGTTCTGTGCTTCGTTTCGGCAGGGAGGTGCAAGACAACATGTAGAGCAAAACGAGCAACACAACGAAAACCACGAAACAGAATTTAGGTTCACCCCTGTGAGGAAACGTAGCTGGGCCCTCCCCCGTGACGGGAACGAGATGGCCATCTCTCGCTCTCTCTCTCTCTCTCTGTCTCGTTATGGCGTTCTCTTGAGTATGCAGTGTGTCTCTCTCGCTCTCTCATTCTGTGTCTGTGCCTCTCTTCTACAAAGATATTTGTGTATAAATACACGCATCTGAATATTTAAACACATGTAAATATTGAACTATATACAGACTCCGTAAGGGCTTCGCCTCCTGCCGAAGGCCCCCTCTCTATCAGAATGGGATACCTCAGAGCTATATTGGGATGCCTGGGCACCGTCTGGATGACATTCGGGGGCGTCATGCTAGGGCGGCTGGCGATGAGCAAAACACATCGAGATTCCGAAATCATTGTTGAACGCTTTGTTGTCTTCTTAGAACAACGGCTGGGGATTGATAGTTTCGGGCAGTGTTGAGGGACATTGCAGTTTTTGTGCTCAGGAGAAGGAGTGTCGCCTTTGGGCAGCCTCCGCGAGGTGGCTTCGTAGCCTGGGGGTGCGCATCCAGTGTAATTTACGAGGGATCGTGGTATCGAGGGCGCGAATGTGGCGTAATTTACATGGGATCGTGGCCTGGGGGCCTCGGGGGCGCGAACGTGGTGTAATGTACGAGGGATCGTGGCCTGGGGGGCGCGAGTGTGGAGCCCACCGCAGAATGTTCAAGAAACAGCGGGGGGGCAAAACAATACCAGCGGAGCACATATCCCAATACAGAAAATTGTCGTTTTTCTTTCCTGGAGAGGGGAGGAGGGCGCCTTTTCGGCAGCCTCCACGGAGCGGATACGTGGCCTCGGGGGCGCGCCCGCTGCGCAATTTACAAGGGTTCGTCCCTTCGGGAACGCGAATTTTGCATAATTTGCGATGGGTTCTGGCGTCGGGGGCGCGAATGTGGCGTAAATTACCAGGGATCGTGGCCTCGGGAGCGCGAATGTGGGGTAATGTATAAAGGATTCTGGCGTCGGGGGCACGAATTTTGCATAATGTTTGAGGGGTTATAGCCTTTGGGACACGAATCTTTCGTATTTTTACGTGTCCCACGCCCCCTCAGGAATTCTGAGAACCCTCCCGGGGGACGTTAACCATGGCCCTTTTCGGCTCCCCCCCTCGCGCGGACAGTAACAATTTATAATAGGAGGCAGAAAGCAATATTGTAACAATTAAAACTGGAAGCTGGAACTGGTGCAGGGAGCAGCAACCTTAATCTTCCCAGCCTGATGGCCCCGCAAGGGGGCCGGCGGATACATACATATATATATATATATATACATATATATATGTGTGTGTGGTTGTAAGCATATTTTTACAGATGTGGGTACCCCAAACAATCCCTGCACTTTGTTCTCACACCTCATCTTGGGTGGATCTAGGCTTGAATGGTTTGCGTCGGCGGCGTCGTAGCTCAAACGCAGAAGCCGAGCGGATAGATCTGTGATGCCATAAAATCAAATCTTCCAATTATTCAAACTGCGCCGAACCTTCGTTGATGCGGCAGAGGGACAATGCTGTACTATCAATGTTTTCCAATATTTCCAATGTTCTGTCGCCGAACCACCTGCAGCATCGACGAGGCTTTGGCGCCACAGGATTGGAACCATTGGCACTCATAGGATGTTGCGGAGGGGAATGTTGTAAAAAACGAATGTTCCACAGTTTTCCAATGTTTTGGCGCCGAACCGCTTGCAGCATCGACAAGGCTTCACCGCCAAGGGATTGGAACGATGGGAAACACCTGATGTTACAGCATGTTCCGATTGCTGCAGCGGGCCCTCGTTTTGGCGGCGGAGGAGAAATGTCAAAAGTAGGATTTCCCACGTATTCAGGTTCTTTGACGCTGAACCGCCTGCAGCATCGACGAGGCGTCGGCGCCAAATGATTTGGGAAGTTTTAGGGAATTCAGTGTTTCTGCATGTTCCGCTTGCCGCAGCGAGCCCTCGCTCATGCGGCAGAGGGGGAATGCGGTAACATCGATGTTTAAGGTGTGACATTTTTTTGCGCCGGACCGCGTGCAGCATCGACGAGGCTCCGGTGTCAAAAGATTGGCAAACTTGGAAGATTGCAACATCGCAAAGGATTGGCAATTGCAAAGTTGGCATTTTCCGATTGCTGCATCAACGAGGGTTCGGCACCATTGATTCTTTTTTGCGCTCTTCCCTGCCCCGCTTACTCCCTACTCATCTTCCAACTCCTCGCTCCCTCCCTCCCTCCCTCCCTCCCTCCTCCTTCCCTACTCCTACTCCCTACTCCGCCTCCTGCTCCCTACCCCTTGGGATTTTCAGGCATCATGGTGGGCTCCTCGGGGCCATTGGAGTGCTTTGGGGGCATTTCTACCGCTCCTCCTCATTCTCCTCCTCCTCCTCACTCTCCTCATCCTCATACTCCTCTTTCTCCGCCTCCTCCTCCTCCGCTTCAGTGAAAAGGACCCTTGCAGGGGCTTATGAAGAGGGAGCGATCTCGGAGGGAGGATGTATTTCAACATCGTTGATGAATATTGGGTTTGCACTTGTCCTCATCCTCATCCTCTTTCTTCTCCTCCTCCCGTCTCCTCCCCCTTCTTCCCCTGCATTCTCTTCCTCTCGTAAGAGAAAGGTGATGAGGAGGACGAGGAAGTGGAGTGATATATGGATGATGGCGAGGAGGAATGGTTTTTGGCGCCGCAGAAATGGAACAACAGAAGAATTGGTTTCACAGTACTTCCGCCTGCCGCTTTACCAGGGGTTTGCCGCCAGGAGTCAGACAATTTGGAACATTTGGATTTTGCATCATTCTGATTCTGCGGCATCACTCAGGGTTCGGCGACAGAGCCGTCCAATCCAATACATACTTGGAACACGCTTGTTCTGGTAGCAACAATGAACTAAAACCTCCAAGGGTTCCATCCGCCCAGGATGAGGTGTGAGAGAAAGGTGGAGAGTCCTTAGGGTGGATACTGATACACACGTATATGTACACATACAGAGATGTGTATATGTATACAGAGTGAGGGGGCCGAACGGTCATTCACTGTCCCTGGGTGCGTGGCTGAAGTGGAATTCCGCGGTGCGGATTCTCGTTGTTGTTGTTTGTTGTTGTTTGTTGTTGTTTGTTGTCGTCGTCCCACCCGCAACCCGCCCCGCGACCCACCCGCGACCAAACCCGCGACCCACCCCGCGACCCACCCGCGACCCACCCGCGACCCACCCGCGACCCACCCCGCGACCCACCCCGCGACCCACCCCGCGACACACCCCGCGACACACCCCAAGACCCACCCCGCGACCGAGAAAGGTTCAGATCCCAACCGGACGCGTGAGATCCCAACCGGACGGTTCAGATCCCAACCGTCAAGGACACGTGGGACGCGTGAGATCCCAACCACTTTGGAGCTTCTGCAAAGCTCCAAGCCTCTGCAAGGTTCGGAGAGCCACTGCGAGCCTCTGAGAGATTCTGAGAGATTCTGAATGATTTTGAGAGATGCTGAGAGATTATGAAAGATTCTCAGAGATTCTCTGAGGTTCTGAGATTCTCAGAGATTCTTAGAGATGCTCAGAGGTTCTGAGAGATTCTCAGAGATTCTCAGAGCTTCTGAGAGATTCTGAGATTCTGAAAGCTTCTGAGAGATTCTGACACGTTCTGAGTGGTCCTGAGAGATGTTCAGAGATTCTCAGAGATTCTGAGAGTTTCCGAGAGATTCTGAGAGGTTCTGAAAGATTCTGAGTGATTCTGAGAGATTATCAGAGCTTCTTAGAGATTCTGAGAGATTCTGAAATATTTTAAGAGGTTCTGAGAGGTTCTGAAAGATTCTGAGAGATTCTGAGAGATTCTGAAAGATTCAGAAAGATTCTGAATGATCCTGAGAGATTCTGAAAGATTCGGAGAGATTCTGGGAGATTCTGAAAGATTCTGAGAGATTCTGAATGATTTTGAGAGATGCTGAGAGATTCTGAAAGATTCTCAGAGATTCTCAGAGGTTCTGAGAGATTCTAAGAGATTCTCAGAGATGCTCAGAGGTTCTGGGAGATTCTCAGAGGTTCTCAGAGATTCTGAAAGCTTCTGAGAGATTCTGACACGTTCTGAGTGATTCTGAGAGATTCTGAGAGATTTTGAGGATATGTGCCTGTGTCGGCCATTTTGGACGCTCTTCGGATCGATACCGCGAGCATGCTAAGCATGCGCGTTTATCCTTGGAATTGGGGCGATGTTTGCCCCGCGGGGCCCTCTTGGAGCTCTTTTGGTTGCACTCGTGCAGTCGGCACGGCGTACCCCCTGTGCGGGGCTGTTCATGTTCGGCCAGCGGGGCAGATTATAGCAGAGCGCATGAACTCCTACACTTACCACCGTAAGCAGTACTACACTTAGTACTGGCATCACGCACGACTAGTACGAGTAGTACTCCGGCCACGTGTATGTTTGCTGATGCAACTACTGTCGGTCTTGATCGTGTCATTTTAGTTGTGGTTTTAGTGTCGTTGGCGCTGTGAGTTGGTACGTTTACTATAACTGCTGCTAGTAGGCCTAGTGTTTGTATTACTACGACTACTGATGATAATGGTAACACGAATAATACGACTGAAGCTAACAGTACCACTACTACTACTACTACTACTACTACTACTACTACTACTACTACTACTACTACTACTATTACTACTACTACTACTACTATTACTACTACTACTACTGCTGCTACTACTACAACTACTACTACTATTACTACTACCACTAGTACTACTACTACTACTACTACTACTACTACTACTACTACTAGTACTACTACTACTACTACTACTACTACTACTACTACTACTACTACTACTACTACTAGTACTACTACTACTACTACTACTACTACTACTACTACTACTACTACTACTACTACTACTACTACTAGTACTAGTACTAGTACTAGTACTAGTACTACTACTACTACTACTACTACTACTACTACTACTACTACTACTACATCTACTTCTACTACTACTACTACTACTACTACTACTACCACCACCACTACCACTACCACTACCACTACCACTACCAGTACTACTTCTACCACTACTACGATCCAGCAAAAGACGCGCGATATCCCAACCGCAATCACTCAGGCGAAATTCTGCTCCTGTAAGGTGTCCATCGCAATTTCAGATAGCAATGGACAAGTATGGTAACATTTCAATACGTTTTCTTTATTCGCTTCCTCCTCGGTTGGGATCTGACCGTGCCTGGTGTTTTAGACGGTTGGGATCTGAACCGTCCGGTTGGGATCTCACGCGTCCGGTTGGGATCTGAACCCATCGCCCCCGCGACCCACCCCGCGACCCACCCCGCGACCCACCCGCGACCCACCCGCGACCCACCCGCGATCCACCCGCGACCCACTCCGCGACCAATTCGCGACCAACCCGCGACCTAAACCACGTTCAGGGTACAAACCACAGTTTTTCGGCGCCTGCGGCGGGCATGTTTTGCATTCCTTCCAGGTGGAGAGCCCGCGACTCACCCCGTGACCAACTCGCGACCAACCCGCGACCCAAACCACGTTCAGGGTACAAACCACATTTTTCGGCGCATGCGGCGGGCATCTTTTGCATTCGTTTCAGGTGGAGAGCCCGCGGCCCATCCGCGACCACGCTAAGGATACAAACTGCATTTTTCGGCGCCTGCGGCGGGCATCTTTTGCATTCGTTCCCGGTGGAGAACCCGCGGCCCACCCGCGACCCAAACCACGTTCAGTGAACGAACCAATTTTCGTTGGCGCCTGCGGCGGGCTGCTTTTGCATTCCTTCCAGGTGGAGGTGGAGAGCCCGCGACCCACCCGCGACCTAAACCACGCTCACTAAACAAACCAATGCCGCACAAGCGCGGCGGCGGATTTTCGCATGCCGCCTGAGCCTGAGCCCGCAAGGACCTCTTCAAGCCCCGCGCGTCCACACCAGCCCGTCCAGCAATTTTGCCCTGGCGAGTTGCCTTGATCAGAGAAGGCGGGGAGCATAAAGTGGAAGAAAGGACTGCGTTGCAGTTATCTTGGGAAAGGAGGGGGAGGCAGGAGGAGTAAACAGGGGACGAGGAGAACGCGGAAGAAGAGAGGATGTAAGGATAATGTGGAGAAAGAAAAGGAGGAGGAGCAGGAGGACGAGGAGGGGGAGGAGGGGGAGGAGGGGAAGGAGGAGGACGAGGAGGGGGAGGAGGGGGAGGATGATGATGATGGACGACAATGGGAGGACGATGATGGAGGCCGACGAGGGGGAGGACGAAAATGGGAGGACGATGGTGAAAGGACGAGGGGGGAGAGGGAGGACGAGGAAGAAGAGGGGGGGGGGGCTAGGAGGAGGAGGATGACGATGACGATGAGGACGAGGACGAGGACGAGGACGAGGAGGAGGAGGAGGAGGAGGAGGAGGAGGAGAAGATCGCCATCGACAAGGAAGGTGGGGGGCACGAGGTCCGCCGGCTCGACGACGCCCGCGTCGCCCGCGCCCGCCCCCTCACTCTTATCCGCAATTGCGGGGTGCTACGTATATGTATACATCTATGTGTACATCTACATATGTATACATGTATCTATATACATGATTATCTACCTGTGTGTCTGCCTTTTCTGTCTGTCTCTCTCTCTCTCTCTCTCTCCCTGCTGTTTCCTTCTCTGGTGAAGGCCTCGGAGACTCCCTCGAGAGCTATGCAGCGTCTCCCAGGGACCCCTGGTGCCCCCAGAGGCTGTGAACAACCGCTCGACGCCCTCGCCTCTGGGGGGCTTTGTCTCGTGAGGCTCACGGAAGGCTTTGCGCCCGCATCGTGGTGGCCGCATTTGGCGTTTCTCCAGGCCCCGTCGGCAGGTCTCGGGCTGCCCTGGCTTGCGCAGGAGGGTGTTCTCGGGTTGCCTTGAGACCTTCGAGCTTCCCAGCCTCTGAGACGCTGTTTGCTTTCAGGAGAGGCCCTGGCAAGTCCGCCCCTCAGGGCTCGCTTCGACCCCTCCGATTCGATCCGATTCGACTATGGCTTCCGATCCCGATTCGATTCGACTTGGGACTCCGATCTGGAATCCCATTTCTCAACGGGCTACCAGACTGGCAATGTCCGCCAATTCAACGTCTCACGACTCGGCTGTCGATGTTCGGCGTTCCGAATCATTTCGATCACCGATACGACTTATCAACTCGATAATGGGCTCTCCCACCTCATTTCGACCGCCGATCCGACTTATCGATTCGACTCTGTGCTCACCCACTCCTTCTGCAGGGCTGGCAATCCATCCTGAGCCGTTTCTGTCCACGGACCCTGGCGCCTTGAAGTGGCGGGGCTCCAAACAATTGCCAGGTCATATGTAGAGCTTGGCAAGTTTACTTGCATGGCATTTCGCGCCCCCCCCTCCCTCTTCGCCGCCGTATTAACTAGCGCTTGGCCGAAATTGCGTGCGAGGGAGTCCCGACATGCTTGAAAGTCAAGATTTCCTTTCGGGCCTCGCCACGCCTACCCCCTTCCCTCCATGCAAGCACTCTTGCCGAATTTAAGAACAAGCACTTACACCGGAGAAACAAAACAGTCAAAACAACGATATTATAATGTATGGCATGGCGAGGTGAAAACGAAAGAGTGAGACAGGTATAAAGAAATGCAGAGAGAGAGAGAGAGAGATATGTTGAGAAGGAAAGAGGGGAATGGGAGAGCGAGAGACATTGCATAGCACGCAGAAAAAGAAGAGCATGAGACAGAACGGTTAGATCATGTATTTCGCACCAAAGAGAGAGGTGCCAATTCTTACCCAGAAAAAAAGAGAAAGGGAAAGAGAGAGAGAGAGAGAGATGTGACCGAGAGCGAGACATTGCATAACACGGAGCAGCAAAAACACCAGCATCCAAAATACGACAGGGAGGGAGAGAGAGCGAGGGGACCGAGAGTGAGAAATCGCATACAGTCGGGGCCCTGAAGAAGGAACCCTTTTCGTTGGGGAGGGGCTCCGCGTTCCTTCAGTGTTTCGCAGTTTGCCTCAGGTTTTCCTTGTGTTTCCGATGGGAAATCGAAGTTTAACTTATGGAAAAACGGGGCCTCGTTCCTTATTTAGGGTTCCTTAGGTCAACGCCCCGACTGTAACACGGAGCAGCAAACAGCAGCAGCATCCGAGATACGACAGAGCGAGAGAGAGCGAGAGGGACGGGGGCGCCCACGGAAAGCCGCCCACGGACACCGGCCGGCCATCTTCGCCCCAATCTCTTCACGGGGGCGCCCACGGGAAGCCGCCCACCGAGAGCCGCCCACGGAGATTGGTGCGCCTTGGCCAGTCTCTTCGACGTCGAAGAGCCGAAGAGCCAAGCAGCGGCGAGAAGCGTCCTGGCTTGCCGATAGCCCCACCAAGCAATGTTCTGAGAACCTTTCGTTGCTCCCACGAAATGTTCTCAGAGCATTTCTGGCGGAGTCTGTCTTGTTTGAACACATCGGGCTGATGTTCTATGAACATTGTTTTTGTTCTTAGAACATTTTGGGGTTCTAAGAACAGTTCGTGGTAGGTTCATAGGAATGCCGGGACAGTCGGTCCCTGCTCAAGAAAAGTTGTTTCGAGCATTGTTCGAAGAGCAGACGAATATCAAGAGCCCCGATCCCTTAGACTCAGACTTCCGATGTTGCTAAAGCTCTCGGTGCACATGAGATTTGTAACTGGTCAAAAATCTCAGGTCAGTTCGACAAACGTCAGTGTAAACATTGATAGGGAAACTCTGCCCCAAGACCCCAAACTCGGACGTCATTTGTGTTGACATCGTGGACCCACGGAGGTCTGGACCCATTCCCTGGGACCACCCCTTCGTCCTGAGTCGTTGTTTGTCAATTGTTTGTAGGTCCTGCACTGGGCCCAGTTCTGCTCGACCCAAGAGGAGGTCCCGCGACAAGTGGGTGGTGCAATAGAATTGTGGGGTTGCAATATACTTGGGGCGTGCAATACAATCCAGGGCGCAAATGTATCGCTGGATTTTCGTGTGCAAAACATTACCTGCAATGCAATGCAATACAATTCTCCGGCGCAGTACATTTGCAATACAATTGTCCCAAATCTATTGCACCACCCCTTTTCAGCTGGACCCCCTTTTGGGTCACCCAAACCAGCAAGCCCCACGAGCACTGCACAGAAAAAAAACGTGTTTTTTTCTTTTCACGGTGCGGGGATGTCAGGGTCTTTCTCCTCGGGTCGAGCCAGTGGACGCGTCCGCGGCGCGGGGAGGGGAGGTGGAAGTTTTTTTTATTTTTCCAGCGCGAAGAGGTTTGGGATTTCGACCTTCCGCCGTAATTCTAGGCCTCCTAGATGGGGTCGGAGTAGATGGGGTCGGAGGATCTCGCCGCATCGCGCATCGCCGATGCATCGGTGATACGGCTCGATGCGGAGCCCGATTTCCTCCACGGCGACGTCGCCGATGCATCGCCCACGTCGACGATGTATCGCCGGTGCATCGCCGATGCATCGCCGATGTATCGGCGATTTGGCGCGATCCTCCAACCCCATCTACTCCCACCCCATCTAGAAGGCCTTCTTAGTAATTACCATGAGGTGCGAGGTTTCAAGAAAAAAAGGCGCCAACACAACCCGATCTATCTGCGCAATCTTTCGAAATGGATCGATGTGCGAGGGCCCCGGGGGCCGAAACCGGAGGAAAACACACACCTGGAGGTTTCGCCGCCGTTGTTCTTCACAGTGCCAGGAGGTGGGGGACGTCGGAGACCCGCAATCGGGCGAACATGCCTGGCGTAGCAATTTGCAACGCC